>JAGKTI010004248.1:0-20333 GCA_018397915.1 Birgus latro
ACTAGTTCATAAAACTACTAATTCTTTCACCACTTCAGTATACCGTAAACCCACTTTCACAGGATTAACCACGAAGTTCAACACAGCTATCCCAGTTCAGTTTAAACGCAATTTGGTGTCAACCCTGGTGGCCAGAGCTTATAATATTTGTTCATCCTATTTTGCTTTACATTCAGAATTGAGTTTTCTTACGAAAACATTGTTCTCAAACGGTTTCCCAATTTCTTTCACATATACCCATATTGGAAGACAACTAAATAAGATCCGTAACCCACCTACTCCTAAACTCACAGTAAACAAATCACCTGTGTATTGTATCCTTCCATTTTTAGGTCCAAAAAGTTTTTCCATACGTAATAATATATCGAATTTAGTTAAGGAATTTTACCCTCAAGTATCTCTTAGGACAATTTTCAAACCCAGCAACACCATTGGACAATGGTTCAAACATAAAGACCGAATCCCTGACGCTCTGCAATCCTCTGTTGTCTATAATTATAAATGTAGTCGCTGTAATGCGTCTTATATTGGACAGACTAAAAGACAATTAAGAGTAAGAATTGCAGAGCATCGGGGACGTTCATATAGAACCGGTCTACCTATAGCTAAGCCACCTTTCTCTGCCATTCGAAATTGTTGTGAAGCTTTAGGCCACCCCATAAGCGAATCGGATTTTTCTGTTCACGCTTGTCGTGACGAGGTAACACGCCTTCTGGCTGAATCACTCCTCACTCACCACCTGCAGTCCACACTGGGCACACATGACTGCTCCACGCCCCTTCTCTGTTTTTAAGGTTTGACTTACGTATTGTCTCATTACATGTTTTGTTTTAACTTTCCACTTTATTTAATAGCATTCCACCAACGTTGCCTTTGAATAATTCATTTCCTCATCTTATCAAAATCATTTTTCTTTTGTATTTTATTTTAGACATGGTGTTTTACTTTGGTTTCATAATCGTTTTTTGTATTTTTATCATAGACATGTCGTTTACTTTGGTTTTATCGTATTTTCCATAGGTTTGAAAATGACAAATGAGTTGTCGAAACGTCACCGATTTAACTATTAAAGATGTTCCTGATCACGTTGGTGTTTATCTTCATATTGAGACTACGCTTCCCCCATGGTGAATCTATTGCTTCTGTATTAACAAGACGTTATGGACCTCCAACGCTACAGGCCTACCGCACAGCTGAACGGCTCGACTTCAAGGTCAAGAAAGTCCAGTTGGACTTGGATTTCCTCACCACCTGCGAACAACATGACCTCACCCCTGCTTTTCTTAATTTTAAAGTTCCCAATGCCCACATAAGGTCATCAAGACTCTACAGAAGTTGCCAAAGACGGATTCTTACATATGAGATAAGGAGTAAACAACATCTACTTAAGGTCCATAAAAACAAATTAACATGTTCATTATCTACGCTGAAGAAATCTGTATCAACCTTTGACTTTACTCATTTGACTAATCTTGTAGACAGAACTAATGTGAACTCCATATCTCGAGTTAAATTCACTCAGCAACGTAAATTACGAACATTAGGATTTGTTAACCCCGATAATGTACCCCATGACAAAGTTATTTTTAATTATTCTAGTAGACCGCTGACTAGTGCAGAAAAATCCATTTTATGTAAGGATTTAAAGTATGCCATTCACACTCCAAAGCCCAGGTTCCTCCCGCATTTCCTTGGATTTGAACAATTTTTTAAGAACTTGACTACTCATTCTTTTTATCGAGGTAGTGGTAGAACTTATAATTTTTTAAAGAATAGCTTGAAGCACATTGCTTTTACTAGTTTTTATTCTTCAAATTATTCTCGCAGTAATATCACACGAGAGCAAATTAATGTGTTGAAAAGTTTAAAAGATGATGATTCTATTATCATAACTACACCAGACAAAGGAAATGGTGTCGTAATTCTGGACAGGACTGATTATTTGTGTAAAATGTCTGAGATTCTTAACGATTGTTCAAAGTTCAAAATGGTAAATGATGATGAATTTTCTTTGATACTGAAATGTGAAGATCAAGTAAACAATTTTTTGAGGAAACTGAGGTCTGATGAAGTCATTAGTAAGGACGTGTACTCAAAGTTATTCGTATCTGGCGCTACACCAGGAGTCATGTATGGGCTCCCCAAAGTCCATAAACAGAACTGTCCAGTCAGACCCATTCTCTCTGCCATTGGAACTGTTAGCTACAACATATCTAAATTTCTTGTACCTATGATTACCCCCATAACTAAAAATTGCTATACGGTTAAGGATTCATTTACTTTTGCTAGGGAGATTTGTAACTACGATGTTGACCACTGTACTATGGCTTCTTTCGACATAAAGTCTCTGTTTACTAATATTCCTCTTTATGAAACTATAGACATTTGCACCAATCAAGTGTTTAAACATGAAAACATAATTGATGGATTTAATAGGAACCAGTTCCGCAAATTACTGTCTCTAGCTTCTAAAGATTGCCTTTTCCGTTTCAACGGAAAAACTTACAAGCAAACTGATGGAGTGGCGATGGGAAATCCCCTAGGTCCCTGCCTAGCAAATGCATTTTTGTGTTACCATGAGACAAACTGGCTACAGCAATGTCCCTCCCATTTCAAACCCCTCCTTTATCGTACATATATCGACGACACTTTTTTATTGTTTAGTTCTCCAGACCATATCCCCCTCTTTCTAAACTATTTAAATTCGAGGCATCCTAATATTCAGTTCACTTCTGATATTGAAGAAAACAACAAACTTCCCTTTCTTGATATACTAGTTCATAAAACTACTAATTCTTTCACCACTTCAGTATACCGTATATGGCCGTTCCTTCTGAACCCAAGAAAATCCTTAGCCCTGGCATCCCACTCGCAGAGAAAATATGGTAATTTTGAATACTCTGACTGCTAACCCGGTAAGATACACAGATCTTTAAGGTACCCACATGAACCAACAGTGTTCATTACCCGTCCCCGCACCCGAAGAGACTCTGGGATGGGTATTTTTTCACGGTTTGTCTGTTTGTTTGTTTGTCTGTAGGTTTGTCTGTCTGTCTGTTGACAACTTTACGCAAAAACTACTGTTGCGATTTTGACAAAAATTACAGGGATCATGGGCTATGATCTTCTGACCACCCAATTAAATTTTGGGCTAAACTGGGCCCAGGCCCAGGCTGTAGGCCCAAAAAATAAAAATAAAAAATGTAAACAAGAATGGGTTTTATCACCAAAACTCCTTTCAAAATCCTCATATCGAAATGAAACCAAAACCTAAAGGTGCATCTTTCAAATCTGCATTCTATAACATGCCTCATTACATCAGGGGGGTCACCCCTCAGTTTGCAGTAGAGGTCAGTGTCTGGTGGGTCGGGCCTAAAATTTCAAATGGGCATAAAATCATCAGTTTTCACCCAATTTACTCCAAATTTGATATGTGACAACTTTGACTAGATGCCCTTTTGTGTTTATACATCAGCACTAAAATGACTGCCGGTGACGGACTATCTGTGCTTTGGCACTACTTCCTGTTAATGCCGTCCCTCATGTCGGGAAGCCGACATGCATCCCCTCGGGCAGGTGTGAGAGGACACGCAGCTGTTACAGGTGTGCAGGTGACACCGCCTGCCGGACGTGAGTTTAGGATGAAACGCGGACAGGGGGGAAAGAGTAGGGGTTCGATGGATTCTGTGTACAGCTGTGGGCAATAGGGAGATGGAATAAGGAAGAGAGGTTGAGAGAAAGAGATAACTGGAGGAAGGAGGAGGAAGAGATAGAGAGAGAGGAGTGGTGCAGGTGGTGTTGGTCAATTTGTTTATGCACAAGACTGCTGGTTGGGCGTTATCCGATCGTGGGAGCGTGCGCTGAGTCTGCAGATCTGGTCCGGCTCGGCAATGGGTGAAGCGGGTGAGATGTGGGTGACGGCGTTGGATGAGTGGGTGAAGTCATCACCCACCTCGCAGCCCATGCCCGCTAGCGAACATCGGCAACTTTCTGAGGCCAGACAGGGCTAGGGACCTCAGTTCAGACTAGAGCCTGGAGGAGAGCCCTAGTGAACGGTGAGGCAGGTGACGCAGCCCGACGTAGCCTGGTGCAGAGACGTCGCTGTATAGCCAACAAGTACAGTTCCAGGGAGTCAGCAATGCGAGCATTACTGGTAGTAAGTGAAAAAGTACATGCTTGTGTAACCGCGGGTACAACCGACTAGCAGTGCTATTTTATTTGTCTGTCGTCTGGGACTAGTACAAGGACTCCTAGTTAGAAACGGAAGGAGTTAAGATTTTAAATGTTTAAATGTGTTTTTCTTGTACTGATGTAACAGTGAATTCATATATATGAGTGAGTAAAGAGTGCTATATATATAACAGCACTAGTGATTTTTTACAAGACTGGCTTTGCTTTATTAAAATAGTGTTAGTATTCAAGTGACTTAAGAGTAGACGTGTATGTGCGGTTTTTTGGCACATTTGCACGTGAAGTGAAATGAGGTGGGAATTACCTCAGTGTTATTTGTAGATTTTTGTAAATACTATTTTGTAATTAAAGTCTAGAAAAGCCATATTATTTTTTCACTTCTTCCAGTTCCCAGTTCTAAGTACATGTGTGTAGTGGCGTGTTAGTGAAGTCCCCCATGTCGCGCGTTGCCAGTGTCGAGGCGGATTTTACCACGTTACCATTCACTATTAAATACGGGAGAATATATTCCTGAGAAATACCGTAACGACACCTGGGCAGCGGTGCGACACTCAGAAGGCAGAGCAATAATATTTTTGCCTGCCTCTGTGTCTGCTGATGTGTGTGTGTGTGTGTGTGTGTGTGTGTGTGTGTGTTCCTATTATATCTCATGAACGGCTTGAGCTATCAACATGAAACATTCAGGGTACCAAGATATGGCCCAAATCTTGGACGAGCTCGAAAATGGGCACTCTGGATCAAGGTCAAGGCCACCAAAATGGCTGCCAAATGTCAACTAGTTTTTATTGCCTGCCTTTAGCACCATTATATCTCATGAACGGCTTGATTTATCAACATGAAACCTTCATGGCATCAAGATATGGACAAAATCTTGGACGAGTTCGAAAATGGACACTTGGGGTCAAGGTCACCAAAACGGCTACAAGATAACAACTAGTTTTTATTGCTCGCCTTTAGCATCATTATATCTCATGCAGAATTTCAGCCAACGCTTTGGACGAGTTCGAAAATGTGCAGTCGGGTCAAGATCAAGGCCACCAAAATGGCTGCCAAAGGTCAACTAGTTTTTATTGCTCGCCTTTAGCATCATTATATCTCATGAACTGCTTGATTTATCAACATGAAACCTTCATAGCATCAAGATATGGCCAAAATCTTGAACGGCTTGAGCTATCAACATGAATCCTTCAGACTCTCAAGATATCGCCTAAATCTTGGACTTAGCCAACAGCATTTTCTGGCGGGCGATTAGCATTCGGCTCGCGAATGCTTTTCTTTCATTGTAGTTTATTTTCTCGAGATTTGACAAATTCTGGTGCGATACTTTCAAGTGCCCAGAATGAGCAACAGGTATTGGTGCATATTAATTACTATCTATCTGTCTATTGCCAGACGCCTTAAACCCTCAAAGGGTGGCCGCAAATAAATCGCCTTCATGTAACCCTGTGCCATTCCATTTCACTACCCTGCTCTCAGCTCATACCCCGCTCTCTCATATACCTCTCCACTCCATCCCTCCATCTCTTCCTCGGCCTCCCCCTTCCTCTCCCCTATTCCACTTCACTCACATACACTCTTCTTGTTAGTCTCTCGCTCTCCATCCTCTCCACATGGCCAAACCACCTCAATGTACTCCTCCTAAAGCTCTCTATCACATCCACATCTTCATCACAATGCTGCTTCACTTCCTCATTTGTCAGTCTGTCTGTCGACTTAACTCCACTCACTCCACTCAAATCACTGCTCTCACTCTTGACATGTGTTCTTCCAACAAGGTCCAAGCATCACTTCCATACGATAGAGTTGGTATCACAATACCATCATGCAGCGACTTTTTACTTCAACCCTCACTCGCTATTTCTTATCACTGCTTTCCAAAAACCAGCAACATTTCTTCCTTGTTGCACCCTTTCAAGCACTTCACCCTCCACACTTCCATCCATGCTCATCACACTACCCAAGTACTTAAATGCACTCACATTTTCCATTTCCTCATTATCCTACCTTACTGTAAATTTAGTGAATGCATTTCTCACGATGGACCATAACTTTACTTTTCCTTACTTTTACCTTTAAATTGCGTTTTTTTTCTAACACACTCTGCTATACTCATTCACCAAGCCTTTCAGTTCCCCATCTTCTTCACTTAACAATACAGTATCGTCTGCAAGCAACAGCAAAGAAAATTTCTAAATGCTGCCCTCTCTCATTATGGCCGCTTCAACATCCACTGCCTTGTATCTCTTTTATAACCTCATCCATATACAGATTGAACAACCAGAACAACCATGGAAACATGACACATCCCTGTTTCAACCGTTATGAAAAAATACCCTTTTCAGGCTTCTTTTCAATGATTCTATTAATATTTTCCATTCTTATTCACTATAATTTCTGCCAAGTTTCTGCACTATGCCGTTTTCGTCAGTGCAATAAACCAAAGATCCATCTTTCTCAAAATATGGTGCAAACACTTTTCTTCTTTTTCGGTACCAAGAGAAATTTGTGTCTGGATGCAATAAGCTATTATTAGTTAATCGGGACCCCGAGAAAAAATTTTATATAGTGGGGAAAAATGTGAGAGGAGAGGAGGAAATCAGTAGGATGAAAGTCATGGGAGCAATGAAGAAAATTGAAATGAGGAAAGCCCAGGAATTGATGGAGTGTGTGGTGAAATGCTGAAGCATGGGGGAGAGACAGTAGTAGAATGGATGTGGAAGATGTGCAGATTGGCCTTGGAGGAAGGTAGAGTCCCGGAGGATTGGAAATCAGGTATAATTATTCCCCTGTACAAAGGAAAAGGGGAAAAAGAAGTGTGTGGTAATCATTGAAGCTTTTGTCTTCTTAGCATAATAGGAATAATATATGGTTGGATACTTAATAACAAAGCTAGAGAAATAACAGAGGAATTTGCTGGAGAAGAACAGGAAGGTTTTAGGAACGGAAGTGGTTGTGTAGGTCAGATATTCATCCTTAGGTCCTTAGCGGAAAAGTTTCTAGTGAAGGGAATGAAGTTGTATGCACCCTTTATTAATCTGGAAAAAGCATATGACAGAGTGGACAGACAAGGAATGTGGAAAATATTAATAATATACGGAGTAAATGGGAAGTTGCCAAATGCCGTGAAGTGGGTGCTAAGGCTGCAGTGCGTGTGGATGGTGAACTGAGTGAATTTTTCTATCTGAATGCTGGATTGAAACAGGGATGTGTCATGTCTCTATGGTTGTTCAATCTGTATATGGATGAGATTATAAAAGAGACACAAGTTAGAGCAGTGGATGTTGGAGTGGCCCTAATGAGGAAGGGCAGAGTTTGGAAACTTCCTGTACCGTTGTTTGCAAATGTTATTGTATTGTTTAATGAAGACGAAGGAGAGCTGCAAGGCTTGTGAATGAGTTTGGGAGTTTGTTAGAAATGGAATCTAAAGGTGAATGTAGGAAAGAGTAACGTTATGGTCTTCAAGAAAAATTAGTCACTGAACGTACAGTGGGGCTGGATGATGAGGAAATGGAAGATGTGAGAGCATGTAAGTTCTTGAGTAGTGTGATGAATAAGGATGGACGTGTGGAGGATGAAGTGCTTGAAAGGATACAACTTGAAAGAAAGGTTGCTGGGTCTTTGAAAGAAGTGATAAGGAACAGGGAATCGAGCATTTAAGCAAAAAAGTCATTGCAGGATAATACTGTAATATCAATTCTGACGTATGGAAGCGAAGCTTGCACCTTGTTGGAAGGACACAAGTCAAGAGTGACAGCAGTGGTAATGAGTTGTTTGAGAGGGGCATGTGGAGTTACATGAAGAGACAGACTGACAAATGAGGATGTGAAGGAGCGTTGTGGTGTGAATGTGGATGTGATAGAAAGCGATAGGAGAAATACACTGAGGTGGTCTGGCCATGTGGAGAGGATGGAGAGCGAGAGACTAACGAGGAGAGTGAATGCAAGTGAAGTGGAGGGGGGGAGAGGGAGGAGGAGGCCGAGGATGAGATGGAGGGGAGTGGAGTGGAGAGATATATGAGAGAGGAGGGTGTGAGCTGGAGGGACGGCAGAGAAATGGCTAGGGACAAGGCGACACGGAGGCAGTTTGTTTGTGGCCACCCCTTACAGAATTAATGCGTGATGGCAATAGATAGACTGATAGATTTAGATAATTTAGTTTGCATAATAAGTAATCAAAGTTGGCTTGTCAAGTTCAAAATTGTGTCAACTGCATATGTAGATTTAGTATAATAACAGGTGCCACCGTTGTTGTAGAAGTTTGTGAGGAGATGGTAACCACGAATACTAAGTGGAGATATATTTGTAGAGGGCGAGATTTGGACTTCCGTGGGGAATAGGGCTAGAGGGGAGACAGACTGGAGGAAAAAGTGAACAATTCATATTGGTATTAAGACCACGGATGTTACCAAAATATATAAGGCTGAACCCACACTTCTCTGACGAGCATGAACTGTTTTTGCAATAACCACTGTCGGCACAATCGCTTGATTGCGACCAGGAGGGGCCTGTGCGCTAGCCGCTGCCGGTGGCGGCAATCCATGGTACCACCGATTTTGCTGATAATACTGCAGCGGCCATTGCAAAGTCGAAGTGGAAATAGGTGCGATAATCTAATGTGGATGTAGCGTGATAGACTGTTGGAGGTAGAACTATTATAGGAGTATGCTGGCCTACTCTCTCTCAATGAAACACTGACAGTGTTCAGGAAAGGAATATGGTCAGGAATAGGTCCTGACCTTATAGTCGTAACTGGCCTCCCTCAATATTCACTAATGATCTTATCAGTAACTGTAGCATCATTACGAATAAGAACTGACTAATGTTTGTATACCGTTTTTTACTAATAAGTTAGCCCAAAAATAACGAAGTTTCTCATACATATCCCGGCACACCCTGTTTTTAATACAGGAAGGACCTCTACCAGAGACGGGGATGAGGAAGACCAATAGTTCGAAGATTATATTTAAAACTGAAGAAAAAAGTCGCCATCAGATTGCCGCAAGTAATAGACTACGTTTACGGCTTTAACTCTTCGTATGTGGGGTCAGATTAACCGCAACACATTTTTTAAAATGATGCCATTCAACCACTTATTGTATTAGGGATCTGGCGAACCATGACTTTGTCTTTGGCCAGTGTATAAGCACACAATATATAAGTGGAAAGACTCTTTTAGTTCAGGAGTTAGGAGGGTGCAAACTTCACTGGGGATCGTTCGGTACCCTAAGTAGTATCCTGTGCAACTTTTTTTTTTTTTTTCAGATTCTAGATATTACTGACCATGTCACAGAATGTTGAGGTGTTCTACGGTCAGCGGGGGAGAATCGTAAAAGATCTCCCATTTCTGATGCTGATAATGACACCTGCAGTGATTTTTTGTGTTAAAATCATTCAGGGGTTTTCTGATTACAAATATGCCAATCTCGCTTATGCTTATGCTTACTTGATTTGAAAATCATTCAAGGGTTTTCTGAATACAAATGTCAATCTCGTTTATTTCTGAATATAGATTCAGCCAAATTTTTCGAGTCATTTTATTTTCGTGATATTGTCTGTTTTTTTTTCTATTGTATTATAATTGATAATATATTTATTTTATTACGTTAAGAGCACTCTGAATGAATAAGAATGATGTGACCTTAAAATACACATAACATTCTTCATTACATGAGCAAACTTTCAAAAAATTTGAAGTAAATAATAAAAACTTTTTCATTAAAACACACACACACACACACACACACACACACACACACACACACACACACACACACACACACACACACACACACACACACACACACACACACAAGGGACACATGATGGAATGGCTACACGTGCCGTGTCCTGGTCAACATACAGTATGTACAAAATTTAACATTTGTAGCTTTTGTGCATATGACAGAAATCCAAAAATTAAGTTGAGGTCTTTCAAGACCCCACATGGCATTCCAGGTTACGTTTTTTAACCTGGCGCGCGAAGGGTTAAGCTGAACTGCTGTCTAAGAAGGATAAAATGTTTTTTTCTTATGTACCAACCAACAAGCAAACACTTTAAGTTGTAAGATTTCATGTACACTATATTACACTATATACAGCCGTCCACTCATACAGCTACCAAGCACTTGACAAATTAACTAGAGTGAAAAATTGAGCAAAAAATATGAAAACACACACAATTATAATTAATAACAAATAACTGTCAAGGATGCTTCTTTGTCGTAGAAACTGAGTAAGATCCTTTTTTAAAATATATTTCCAGGAATCACAGGCACTTATTTTTTCCTATGAGTTTGTTTCCTGTTATGTAAGCGCACCGCTGTGAGCACACATTCATGCTGTTTTTGCTGTCTTCAGACGATTATGTCTCAGTGTAGAGGAGACTTTTCCCGAACTTAGAAAAGTAAATAAAGCTTTCCAATATCCTTTCACAACTAGAGGTCCAACCCTCATTTCCAACCAACTCTTCATTTCCATCCATATTCTTCATTTCCAGCCACCATTCCCTTTTCCTTATTCTTACCTTATTCCTCATCTCCGTACCACCATTCCCTTCATTTCCTCATCCCCATCACATTCCTCAGCCTTCTCTCATTCCTTTTCTGTTTCTCATGGTTACAACCGATTTGTCTCATGTTAACCCCATTTCTTTTTCCCTACACGATTCCTCATCCCCACCCCCGATCCACCCCATTTTTTCTGCATATTCCTTCCTTCCATTCCTCACTCTCACCCTCATTCCTCGTACTAATTCCTTTCTAATTCCTAACCTCACCACCTAATCTGCCTTGCCTCCACCCTCATTCCCGATCCCCATACGATTCCTCATCCACACTACCATTCCCAATCACCATCTCTGTTGCTTGTCTTCGCCCTCCTTTCTCTCCATTTCCTCAACTCTCCCACTTTCATCCCTCAGCTCCACCCCATTTCTCAATATCACTCTATTTCACGTCCCCGCTCCATTGCTCATCCCCACCCTCATACCTCCTGTCCAACCCACCCCGCATCTGAATTCGCATTCCTCTCCAGTTCCTCAGTTTTCCACCCCATCTTCACCCCCACTACCAATCCTCCCTCATTCCTCATCCCTATTCCATGTCTTGTCCCCACCCTCATTTCTTTTCCTCACATTCCTTCCCCATTTCATAGTCCTCATCCCCATCCCAATCCTTGTCATTCTTTATTTTTTCCTCCCATTTTCTCACCAGTTCTCCAGTCCTCCACCCTATCTCCTTTATCCCAACCCTCATTTATCTCTTATTCCTCATTCCCACCCTAATTCCTTAACTCTAACCACACTCTTCAGCCCTGTCACTTTTTCTCATCCTCTCCTCCACACCGTCCCATCCCACTCAGATCCCATCCCATTCTGTCCCCATTCTTACCCCACTTTATTCCTCTCCAGTTCCTCAGCTCTCCACCCCATCTTCCTCATCCCCAACTCTCCAAACTCTCGACAACTCCGAAGAAATGTTTTTACGGACCGCCTTTGACAAACTTCCTCGGGATAGAAGAAGAAGCGGGAGTTTATGTTCCTACTTTTTATTTTTTATTTCGAGTATTTTTTTTCTTCCTTCTCTTTCTTTTCTTTTTTCCGTGCCTCATTGTCATACGCGGCCCTCTGATGTTTTAGGTTTTCAGTGCCGGGCTGGAATTTATCGACATGAATTCTGGGACTTTAAACCCCTTCCCCGACGACGTTTTTTCTTATTACTGAATATTCTTCCCTCTTTCAACGACTTTTTTTTTTCCCAGCTTACATGAGACTTTTCACAATGGAGGAAGTACAGCAAAAATAGCTGTCATTAACCCCTTCACCATTTGTTGCCTGTCCTTAGTTGGGCACAGCTTTCTTGTTGAGAAGAAAATTATAATCGGAATGAAGGGAGTAAACCATTCATTGTGATGACGTTTTATTCGTTTTACCAAGTCTACCACCAGACGTCTTTAACAGAGCAAAGTTCTCTTTGGGAGAAAAGTATTAATGAAAGCTGTAATTAAGTCCCCCAGTCTGAAAAGTCTAAGTCAGCCTGAATGAGATCGTCTCTCTAGTAGCTAGTAATTTATTGTTCTGTCATAAGGGTAGGGGCTCCGAGACTTCGCTACTTAGTCCTGACATTTAATGCAAGAATAACCAATCGCTCTTCCCTGTGCGACAATATACGCTCTATATATCCAAACTGGGCCTCGGATATGAACTCTTATAAGCTAGCCCATATCCGAATGAAGAGCTTTAACTTACTTGACCATGTATACATTAGATCATTCAAGGCGTGCTGATTGTAGACAGAACTCAATGGAGCACCCTTTTATGGATTTTGTGGTGCATCGATATGTCACATCCTTTATATTTTATCCTTCGTACCGTTTAACGATTTTTTTTTAAGTTTCAGAGAAATATCCAGTAGTGAAGGTGTAAGAAATAATCTCTCCTAATACACTCACTATCCGAAGGTCCCTTATATTTTATGCTTCCTAGCACAAACATATCACATTCAGTATATGAGAGACAGTGCTTGTAGCGAAATATTCAGAAGCAATCTCCCCTAATTAATGCCTTATACCTCCAGACAATCTCATTCAGCTTAGGAGAGCTCTCTAGTAGCGAAGGGATAAAAAAAAATAATTAAAAAAAATAAAAAACTTATTTGAACCCCGTGCTTACCCTGACATTTTTTTTTGCCATATTTTTCTACCATCGGGCGATTTTAGCCACTGGATGGAAGACGTCTCATAGTGAAGGAGTTTAAGGATACTCATTAGCCCCGCGCATAGGAGCAGGGAAATTATGTATTTGGTCTTACTTGTCTGTTCTTTTGTGTTAGCTAGATTATAAAAAAAACAATTGGATGGAACTGCAACAAATTTGGTAGTGTGATCTACGACTATCAGAAGAACAGGTGATTAAATGTTTGCCGTCTTTGGTCATAGGTCAGGGCACGGTCAGCTCAAACAGTTTTGCTCTAATATTGACAAACCTTGGTAAAAGTCTTCGGCAACAGGAAAGGCCAGCGTGATTCAGTTCCGAAAACAACCTGTTAGAGTTAAGGGTCATAACGTAAGGTCAAACTTTCATCCGCTTAAATCAAATAGGTTTAATTCGATTTCGATCATACTTGGTGGTATGATATAACACTAACAAAGGTGAAATAATTATTTTTTTCAGAGCAATAGGTTAACGGTTATGGTCACAAGGTAAGTTTAACACACATTTTTGATGATATTATCGGCCGCCTTTAGAAGCTGGAGCGATAATGTTTTTGCCTGCCTCTGTTTGTCTATCGGTGTGTGTGTGTGTGTGTGTGTGTGTGTGTGCGCGCGTGTGTTACCATTATANGAGAAATACCGTAACGACACCTGGGCAGCGGTGCGACACTCAGAAGGCAGAGCAATAATATTTTTGCCTGCCTCTGTGTCTGCTGATGTGTGTGTGTGTGTGTGTGTGTGTGTGTGTGTGTGTGTGTGTGTGTGTGTGTGTGTGTGTGTGTGTGTGTGTGTGTGTGTGCGCGCGTCTGTTCCCATTATATCTCATGAAAGGCTTGAGTATCTTGAAACCTTCAGGGTATCAAGATATGGCCACAATCTTGGACGAGTTCGAAAATGGACACTTGGGGTCAAGGTCAAGGTCACCAAAATCGCCGCCAAAGATCATCTAATTTTTACCACCCGCCTCTAGCACCATTATATCTCATGAACGGCTTGACCTGTCAATATGAAACCTTCAGTGTATCAAGATATGGCCTAAATCTTGGACTTGCCCAGCAGCATATTCTGGTGGGCGACTAGGATTCGGTTCCTGAATGCTTTTCATTCGTTTTAACCAGTCTTGGTGAATGAGGAAATGATCAGTTAAGACTGTTTTGGTTAGATCAGCCTGTCAAAGGTTAAAGGAGGATACAGTGGCAGAGTCGCAAAAGAGGTGCCCTGCAGTCCTAATGGACCCAGGTTCGAATCCTGGCCAGGGCAATAAACAGTTCAAGGATTTTAATTTCTTTAAAACAGACTTTCCTGCTCTACCTCAAGACCTGCCGACATATCATGATAATATCTCCGTTAACACCAACACACCAGTCATGTGTGAGACAGCCCTAGCATGTATTCACTATGGACGATGGGTGTTAGCGCCGAAGTGGTGGCATGTGGAGGTGTATAGTACATAGGAGAACCTTAAGGTCTCAGAGTACGCGTTGTGAGAGCTATGGCCAAAGTCCGACACATAAAAGTGCAAGATCAAAAGTTCGGCTCTAAGGCCCTTCCACACGATCAATGGGCACGGACTGTGTTCAGGCAAGCAGCTTATCTGTTTCGCATCGTGGGGATGAATCAGGCTATGGACATTGCATCAGAAGCAAAAAAGTTGCAACAATTAATTACGTCTGCTAGATGCTTCTATTCCCAACATCTTTTCAATAACAACTCCAAATTCATTAGTGTCCACTGACAATGTTTGCGGGTTCTTAGACCAATTGTACGGAGCGGGTATTGCACTAGCTGAGTTCTTCCTGCTGTAAATATAATTTGTGAAACATCTAACAAGTTCGGTGGATGCTGGGGAAAAGATTAATGATAAGCAATTCTGAATGAAAAACTCAAGCTCATCATCGTCATCATCATTATCATCATAACTACCCTATCCCCATTACACGTAATAGGGTGGGCTGATAGGATCCAGAATCAGGGAGAAGGAAATCACGGCAGTAACTGAACTACCACCAATGTCCAGCACAAATGGTTCACACATTCACTCACTCATCAGTAGCAACATCAATTGCTTGGACTCACTCTCAGATTAATAAAACTGCACGGCGGTAGCTGTAATAGAATACGAGAGTTCCCCCAACCATGGTATAGTTTACGATATTCATGGTTCACGTGTTCGAAATTAGCGCCATAATTTAACCCCTTTAATCTAGTGACATTAAAAATAAAAATTGCTTCTTCCGAACGATTTTTGTAGGTTATCCTTGCTGCTTCCAAACAATTTTATTCAATTTAGAGAAAGCCACTTGTACTGAAATGGTTAATGATGGCAGCAGTGTATACCTAACCCTTCTATATTGAATAGTCTTAGGTTAAACAAACAGATACAAAATCACCATAATGAGGCAGTGGCGATTCCTCCATTCATTTGAAACCTAACTTTCACATGGTCAGGATAACTATGAAATTCAATTCCTGCTAATGCCAGACGAGTTTATTTGTCAATGGGAACAAGATGTCAGGATTATGAGGCCTTTATCAATTTGTTACAGAGAGAGAAGATGTATTGTTTTGTCTGATTGATTGAAGAGACCCAGGAAGAGAGAGAATAAATGCTGGCGTTGTAGGGGAAGGTCAAGGTAGGCCGCTTCTCTCCCGTTATCCTCTTCGTACTGAAAGTGAGGTGAGGTGATAAAATAGGCAGATTGAGGTCGATGGAGTTTTATTGTGAGACAGTTGCTTGACTGAAAGTTAAAGAGTTTGACGTGACCCGTGTGTCAAGAGCAGTTTGTGCTAGCTAACGCCTTCCCACATTTTCTTTAGCTCCTACTCTCCTTGTCGCTCTTTGGGGATCTCTTTGGTTCTCTGACGCTCCTAAAAGTGATTTCGGCCTTATATCCCCCTCTAACTTCCGGCTAAAGTGTGTGGGCATACGTGTGGGTGCGTGTGTGTGTGCGCATGTGCGCGTGCGTAAGTGCGTGTGTGTGTGTGTGTGTATGTAGGATCTCGGACACTTCCGACACTTCCGACACATGAACAGCTACCACTTGGTCATCCTGTGTTTGCAATACTTGAGTGTCTGGCTATGGGAAAATGTATCTCACCTCTTCCTGGAGAACCCGGACATAACTACCTTTCTATTACAAACCGATGCATATAGCTAGACAGTTACATAGTTACATGTTACATATTGTATCATAACATATTAATGCCTACATATCGCTCGGTCACGCCAGACTGCCGTACCCACGACGTCTGTATATATTACAGTCTTACAAAACACGTAGTAACATGGCACACTGATATGAATATAATGGACAGACACACATGGTATTCATCATAATATTGCAGTGCCATAATAACACTGTAGAAACATAACATACAGTAGTGATATATTGCAGTAGCATAACTGTGTATGTATAACGGACATATGCATATATTTATACAATGGTAAAGTGACAATAATACGATGGCAAGTCTACAATAGTCAACTGTATCAATAATCAGCCATATTTAATGTATATACTTCCTATTTATATACAAGATATATATATTAATACTGTTATATAAAATAGATACATGTATATGAGTTTTATCATATATGCACTATATTATATGTGACCCCATAATTTGTTTCTTTTCCGTTATTTTTTTACATAAATTGTATTTACAATTTTACATAATATACAAATGTACAACTTTCATTCAGCGCGTTTTACTTGAATGTTTAATACTCTTCACCCCGTGAATAATGATTCTAGATTTGCAATTCTAACTTGCATTCTGTGCATAAGATTATACAGCCAACTGAAACTGGGCTATACACGGAAAATGGATCGAACATACTCACACTATATTCCTCCCAGGGCTTCATTGTTTGGCTGATCAATTGCATAGTTTCAAACTTGGGTGACATCAACTTACTAAGACTGATGTGTTATGATTCAAGTAGGAGAACTGTGAATGACCGATGTGTTGATGATGGGTGAGTTTATCTGGAGCTAATGTGAAGTTGCAATGCTGATGAATGTCATGGTTTCTTATGATAGCCATTTCACATGGGACTCTTCCAGCTGGCTGAAACGTGAAGATGTACACAGGACAAAGGTGAAAATAATGTAATGATGTGCGACATTTACGTTCAGTTGTTGAATCACTAGCAAAGGTTACAGTGGCCTGTTTCTTACAGACCATGATGAGTTCCGTGTTAGTGTTGATGGTGGCCAATGTCATCTTTTTTAGAAGGGAAAGGGTATATTTGATAGACTGCGAACAGATCATCTGTTATGAATGGTACATGAACTACTATTGATATCAGTGTGAGAGTTGTTTCTAAGTATGGGTAATATAGCATGAGACTGTTTTCCTCACACAACAGCTTTAAACCATGTTTATGTTTACCTTGACTGATTATTTGATGTAAATCGTGAATCGGCAGTTAGCTATTGGTGTTCATGCTGTTACCAGTATTGGCAATACCTTTCATGAAAGCTTGATAACGAGCCCTGGTATTGTCTAACTGAAGTATTATGATGTCAGTATGTTCCATAACCACTGAGAAGTGTTGGAAAAATGTCATATCCCCTTCCAGTGCATTTATTTCTTGTTTTCTCTTTATTTCCGAGATTTTTTCACAATCGTCATCACCGCAGTGTTCTGTGTATCAGCCAGCTTTTGTTGATATGTCAAGATTTGAGCTACGCTATTCAATCTTTTATTTATTTCTTCAAGATCTTTTTTCTGTAGCAAATCCAAAAATGTTACCTAGAATTGCTCCACCTCGATCGAACAAACCGCGTTTGTCACGTGTATGTGCGATGTTGTTTGTGTCCCAGTGTGTCTCAGTCCCACATGATGGGATATCCTGGATCAAGGCGAGCATGAGGGTTTTTGCTTGTTCCAGTTTCCATTCTGCCAACTTAATAAATTCAGTCACTTCCTTCGTGTGATGAGCTTCTCATGAAAAGCCTCTAATCACTGCTCCCAAAGTCCTAAGTAGTCTAGCAATGTTCTCCAACGTCATTGGTAAGTCGTTGATAGTATCCAAATGAATTTCGTTACTCATTACATCCTGTACAATTGCCGTCGAGGCTGTTGGAACGTTAAGGTACCCTTGCCTGAATATATGTTGAGGGTGTAAATGAGCCGATCCTCTCGCTATATACAGGAGAATCCATGGAATAAGTCTCCCCAATGGTTACCAACACATATAATAACTTTATTACGTAGTTCATTCAGTCAGGCTGAGGAAGATGATAATGATGATAAGCATTATAAAGTGGCTCCGGATAACAATATCTGTGCTCTACACTGCTCGATGTTTCACCTATAAAAGGAGTTTAAATCGATTCCTAGATCATGTAAATGCTGCGCTGTGGCATTTGCTGTAACAGTCGCACCTATTTTTGTTTGTTTGGTATGCAACCGTAATTTATTCCTGTATGTATTAACATCTTGTTTATTGTCATTGTATGTGCTAGGGTGTTCGATTGTATCCGATGTTTCATAATTGCTGGCTAAATTCCTTGACCCTTTTAAAATGATCAATATGAATTTGTTTTTCTTCACCACTTGACAGCGACATAATTACTACTTTATTGGCTGTTTTCTTAATAACTGTGTATGGGCCTTCGAATTTTGGCGCCTATTTGTTGTCACTAGTGTGAATGATGCCATAGACCAGGTCGCCTATGTTAACATTTGATTCTTTTGCCTTTTTGTTAAATGTCTCCGTCATTACTTCCTTTGACCTCGTTAACTGTTTCTTCAGTTTTGTGTATATCTCTTTGAATTCACGTCAACGAAGCTTAGGGTAATCGTCATAATTGTAAATTGGCAATTTTTCACCTTCTAGGATCTCGTACAATAACCTTCTGTCTGTCCCGTAGATAATGAAGTGGGTGTGGCTCCTACAGACTTGTTTATTGCACAAGTAGTTGATGCTTTACTCGGGGAATCCAGTAATCCCAGCTTGCGTAAGTTTCATAGAGAATGTGTCGTAGTATGTCCAACACATTTTTGTTTTGCCTCTCGACCAATCCACTGGACGCTGGATGATTTACAAAGACATTAACCTTTTTTATATTGTTTTGTTAGTTATCTCCAGTAAGATTTCAGAGTAAAATTCACCTCCGTTGTCACTTATTAGTACCCTTGGTGTGGTGAGTCCACAGCTATTATTATCTATAATACCCAAGCGACTGTCTCTGCTGTCTTATCCTTAATTGGAACAAAAATCACATACCTTGAGAAATGATAAGTAGCCACGAAGAGATACTGATTACTATTGTTAGATCAATGTAACTTAAGTGTCATCCACAACAACGTCCCACGGATGATCTGGTATGGGATATGTGCCTAATATTGCAGGGGTGACGGTATAACATTTGTGTTTCGCACAAGACTCACATTTATCAATGTGCTCACGAATGCCTTTTCATAATGATGGCCAGTAGTATAACATCCGGGCCTGACTGACTGTCCTATCTTTGCCAGGATGTCCTGCATGTGGACTATCGTGTATTGTCCTTAAAATGTGAGGTATCATTTCATTAGGTACCACTAGTTATGTTATTTCTTCTCTGATTTGATTGTCCTAGGTTTACCCTATATAAGGCACTGTTGACTATTGTGATTTTTTTTTAGTGGTATATGTAGCTTGGGTAATTGCCTGTTCTCGCAACTCTCCAATTTGTATATAACTTTAGACCACGTTGGAGCGAGTCTCTGTGCTAGCGAGCTTTCGTTAAGGTTAGGGATTAGTTACCGGTACCTTAATGCAGGGACATGAGTTGTCGTTGGGTTCCTTGATATGGCATCAGCTGCTGAATTTATTTTGCCCTGTATATAGTGAATATGTACAGTAGTCCAACTACATTTGCGACAAAATATTACTGTATTTTGATGATCTGGCATCCCTACCAACTCACTACTCCCGTCCCAAGCCTGAATATAGATGTCCAGTGAGCAGGTTGTTGGAAAGACTACACCCCCGAAGTATCAACGAAACGGAACGGGTTGAGGGCAGGCGCTATATCTGATAATGTAGGAATCGTGATTGCCTCTTAATAGAATGTCGTCTCCCCCTCTCCCCCACCCTTTTTTTCTCTACGATTACACACACATATGGGTGTGACAGTTAATACAAATTCTCCAAACCGGAATCTAATCCATGGTTCATTCAGATATTCGTCCAAGAAAGAGTATGATAGGTCTCTCTCTCTCTCTCTCTCTCTCTCTCTCTCTCTCTCTCTCTCTCTCTCTCTCTCTCTCTCTCTCTCTCTCGAGGTTAATACGAATACATTATTTTACAACACACTACAGATTAATGCACAACAGATTCTCTCTCTCTCTCTCTCTCTCTCTCTCTCTTTCTCTCCCTCTTTCTCTCCAGAATTAACCGAAATCACTTTATCATAACAACCACCACTCATCAGAAAA
>JAGKTI010004248.1:34994-51728 GCA_018397915.1 Birgus latro
ATAATGTGTTTGGCTTTATTCCGCTCTCTCACCTAGGCTGATCTTTTCCCGTTCCTAAAAGATATTCAAAATACTGACCTTTCCATTGCTCAATGAAAATTGATTAGTTGATTTTCCATCGATTTTGTCAGTCCCCAGGTCTCACAACCGTACGTCATAACTGGGTTTATACATTCGTTATATGTTTTTCGTTTCGTTCATCCTGGCAAGCTACTTTTCATGATGTCATGTTTATCGAAAGCTTTCCAACAAACTGTAATGCGTCTTTTTATTTCGCTACAATGGTCTTTCGTTAGTTTTAATATTTGCCCCAAGTAATTGTAGCCAACTCCTCGACTTCTTCAAGAATATCTTCGCTTGTTCTGATGAGGGTATTTAGTGCATTTGGATTAAACATTACTTCTGTGTTGCTTCGGTTCATCTTCAGCCTAACTTTGAGACTTTCTCTATTTAGCCTAGATCACTTAACGTTTCTTGCAATGTCTCTGGTGTTTCTGAGATTAGGACAATGTCATCTGTAAATCATAAATGGTTTAGTTTCTCTCCATCTATGTTTACTTCTTTGTTCCCCCAGTCCAGCTGTCTGGAAATACTTTCGAGGCATGCTGTAAATAATTTTGATGAAATTGTATCTCCCTTACACATTCCCTTCTCATACTTAATTTTGTTCCTAGTCTTTATGAAAGTTTACTGTAGCAGTGCCCTATTTATAACCGAGCAGTTGTACAATGTTCTCAATCACTTCTTGTTCCCATAATGAATTTATAATCGCTATGTGTTCCACTGTGCCAAAAGCCTTTTTGAAATAAACAAAACATAAGCACAGTGGTTTATTATATTCCGTAGTTTTTTTTTCAAATAGCTGATTCTCTATGTGTACGTGATCAGTAGTCAAATACCCGCTTCGACTGAAAGGCTGCTCAGTTTTTGCTTACATGTACAGGGCATAATCAGTTTTAATTAGCTTCGTTGTTTCACTTTTTTTTTTTTTTTAATGCAAGGAAGAAGGAACCAATGGCCAGGAGCCCGCAAACCGTTCCTTCCAAGAAAAAAAAAACAATATAAAAGAGAGCCAAATTCAAGATCCGTTCATTCCGAGATGCCTGGACACACTGAGTTTGAAAGACTGGAGATCATAGGAAGTAGGAAATACAGACAGAGGAAGACAGTTCCAGAGTTGACCTGTTGCATAAATGAAGGACTGGGAGTAACGGTTAACTCTAGCATTTGAGAGTTGGACAGAAAAGGGATGAGAGTTTGTTACTAGACGGGTGCTATGCACCCGTCATAGAGATGGAGAGATGCAAGCAGACATTAAAAAAAAAAAAAAACAGTGGCCATTGAAGTAGCGATAGAAAAGAGATAAAGATGCAACAGTGCGGCGAAGAGACAGGTTGAGGGGAGCCAGTAAGAGGAGGAGAGTTAATGAGACGGAAAGCCTTTGACTCCACCCTAATGAGAAGAGCTGTATGTGGGGAGCCTCCCCACACATGAGAGTTGTACTCTACACTGGGGCGAATAAAATCCGTGCATAAAGTCAACAACTGTGCAGGGGTAAAGAAAGGACGGAGTCGGCTTAGCACACCTAATCACTTGGAAGCAGATTTTACAAGAGATGTAATATGATCTTTCCAAGAAAGTCTCAAGTGAATGAAACCCAAAACATGTTGAAGGATGATGCAGGATTGAGCTGGATATTATTAAATATTAGTGGGTACTCCTGTGGAAGATATTGCCAGTTTGATAGGTGTAAGAACTGAGTCTTTGATGATTAAAAAAATAGATTATTTTTAACCCCAATCAGAAATACGAGCCGAGTCAGACATTATGTATGCCAAAGCCTCATCCTTTGTTTGCTGAATTAACTGCTGAGATGAACGTTGCGGGAACTGAATGGAAAGGTGAAGGGTGGAATCATCAGCGTACGAGTGGATAGGGTTAGATGTACAGCTTAGAAGTCATTGATGAATAAAAGGAAGAGAGTTGAGGATGGGACAGAGCCCTGTTGATAGGTCTAGGAGAAGAACGATGGCCATCTACAACAGCGGCTATAGAATGACCGGAAAGTAAGGTATAGATGAAGGAACAGATAGAAGGATGGAAACCGTAAGAGGGCAATTTGGAAGTTAAAGATTTAAGCCAGACTCGATCGAAAGCCTGTGAGATGTCAAGTGCAATGGCAAAGCTTTCGCCAAAGTCCCGAAAGGGGGATGACTGGGAGTCTGAAAGGTAGGTGAGAATATTGCCAGTGGAGCGTCCCTGGCGGAACCCATACTGACGATCAGAAAGAAGGTTGTGATAGGAAAGATGCTTTAAAATTTTTCTATTAAGAATTGACTCAAAAACGTTTGAGACACAGGATGTTAAAGCAATTGGACGATAGTTGGAGGGTTGGGAATGGTCACCCTTCTTTGGGACTGGCTGAATGAGAGCAAACTCCTAGTAAGAAAGAACGATGCAAGTTGATAGACAAAGGCGAAAGAGTTTACCTAGACAGCGTGTAAGCATAGAAGTACACTGAGGACAACAGGAGGGACTCCATCAGGTCCATGTGCCTTGTCAGTACTGAGGCCAGTGATGGCAGAAAATACATTTTAATGTCAACCATGAGGAAGTCAGAGGGGGGAAGAGATGGAGGAACAGCACGGAATCATCTAAGGTGGATTTTGAGGAGAAAGTCTGAGTGCAGAGATCTGCTTTATCAGCAGAAGAAATAACTACAGAGCCATCATAATAGAAAAGAGGAGTGAAGGGTGATGAGGTAAAGTTGTTAGAAAGGTTTTTGGCAAGGTGCCAGAAGGAGCGGGAAGAATTCGAGTTGGAGAGTTGAGAACATTTAGCACGGATGAAACTACTTTGAGCACAGCGAAGAACAGACTCAGCATGATTCCAGGCAGAAATATAAAAACGATGTGATTGAGGGGTGGGTTGGGTCTGGTACCTTTTACAGGACCTCTCCTTGTGGACAGCATTAGAACAAGTGTGATTAAATCAAGGCTTTCTTGCATTAGTCAAAGGATATGAGAAAGGAATGTATGCTTCCACGCCGGAGAGAGTAACCTCCTTAATGTGCAAGGCACACTCAGGTGGCTCCCGGGCATGGAGGCAATAATCATTCCAGGCAAACTCAAAGAGGTACTGCCTGAGGGCTTCCCAGTCTGGCTGCACAACCCACAATTCTATGGTCACTTTCTGTATATACATTGTTGATAACTGTGGCATTCATGATCCTGTTGTTCTCATCTGCTATAATGAAGTTGATTTCATTCTTTGCTTCTCCATTTGGACTTCTCCTGGTCTATTTTCTCCTTGTTCTTTTGGGAAAAAATGTGTTAATTAGTCTCATTTATACATTTCAGCAGAGTTTACCAACTTTACATCACTGTTATTACTTTCTCCCGCTCCGAATTTTCCCATACATGCTTCTCCATTTTTCGATTTCCCAACTGTTGCA
Source organism: Birgus latro (assembly GCA_018397915.1). Classification (NCBI taxonomy): domain Eukaryota; kingdom Metazoa; phylum Arthropoda; class Malacostraca; order Decapoda; family Coenobitidae; genus Birgus; species Birgus latro. The sequence continues at coordinate 38,449 of JAGKTI010004248.1, forward strand.
TTGAAGTCTCGGTCCCAATATTCGTCTTTGCATTCACGTTTCCAAATATTCGCATATTTTTTAATATCCACATTCATATTTGCATTCGCATGTTGTCATTCAAGTATTTTGCGAATATTAATAATGGAACTTTATAAAGTTTGCAGAAAATCAAATAAAGAGTTAAAAGCATTCTTTCAACTACAGCAGTGACCCAAGGCCACAACACCCCGCCCGCGCTTACTGAACTGAGGGTCAAAGACACTAAGAGTGAAAGGAAATTTGGTTAGGAAGTCTTATGGCTTTATTTTAACACTTTTGCCAAAAGAAATGGCAGTTTCTGAAAATTAACACTTTAAAATTTGATCGACATTGAGTATGTCCTGTCAGGGTCATTCAAGGTCACATTTTATGATGCCAACAGAATCTCCATATACCGTATGATTATATGACTTCCTACTGGTGATTAATAGTAACCATGTACCTATCTCTCACCATTTGGCAGATTTCACCAGCCAAGCAAAATGTGACCTTGACTTTGACCTTTCATGGTCACCCAAGATCAAATGTAACAGTGCTAGGAGAATCCCCATATATGACTTCCTATTAGTGATCATGAGTAACCATGCATCTATCTCTCCTCATTTGGCTGTTTTAAGGCCTCAAAATTTGCGTGACCTTGCGTCTGACCTTTCAAGGCCACCAAAGGTTACATCTGTGTCAGTAGGATCTTCATATAATGTCCTATTAGTGATTGATAGTAACTATGTGTCTATCACCGTTTGGTTGATAAGGCCTCAAAATATGGATGACCTTGACTTTGATCTTTCAAGGTCAAATTCAAGGCCCTTGACCCTGGGGCATTTACACCAAAATTGAATCTCTTCCTCGGTGTCATACCGAACCTGCGCTCAAAGTTTAAGGATGATCCGTTCATTGATTCAAGAGGTAATCGATCCACACTCACAAATAAATAAACTAGACCAAAGTGACCCGAGGTCACAACACCCCGCCCGTGCCAGCTGAATTGGGGTGAAAGTCATTTAGGGTGAAAGGAAATCGGGTTAAATGAAGTTTGATGACTTGATAATAACACTGTTACCAAAAGGAATGAGTTACTGATATTTAAAACATTAAAATTTGATCAACCTTGAGTTTGTCCTTTCAAGGTTATTGAAGGTCACATCTTATGGTGCCAACAGAATCTCCATATATGGCGTCCCATTAATGATTACTAGTAACTATTAGTCAACCTCTCACTGTTTGGCAGATTTCAGAAGACAAAACATGTGACCTTGACTTTGACCTTCAAAGGTCACCCAGTATCAAATATAAGAGAATCCCCATAGAGACTTCCTATTAGTGATTAAGAGTAACCATGCATCTATCCCTTACCATTTGGCTGTTTTCAGGCCTCAAAATCTGCGTGACCTTGAGTCAGGGGTCACTGAGGGTCACATCTGATGGTGTCAATAAGATCTCCATGTATAAATTCCTCTTAGTGATTAATACTGACTGTTTCTATCTCACCGTTTGGCTAATTTCAAGCCTCAAAATATGGATGACCTTGAATTTGACTTGTAAAGGTCAAATTCAAAGCCCTTAATCCTGGCCATTTTAACCAAAATCTAATCACTTCCTCGGTTTGTCATATCTAACCTGTGAGCAAAGTTTTAAGATGATCTGATCATTGGTTCAAGAGATAATTGATACATAGACTCACAAATAAATATATTCCGACGATCACATACATCCCTTCCGCAATGAACTGCGGGCGAGATGAATAATTAAACGCTGGCGATCAGTACACTCCTTCCCCAGTGAATTACAGACGGGGTGGACGTGTTCATATTCTACTGTTGCCAACTGTTACATCAACCCAGGGTCAATCAAGGCAGCATGTTGCAATGAAGTTCACTTCTGAAGGATTCCAACATGTTTGCCAGTTCAAGACACGCATAAAAAAATCTAATATTAATCAAAATAAACATATATAATGCAAAGTTGCTATCCAGGCTATGATTACTAACACACTAGATCATCATCGAAACATAACTGATTTACTGTTGTAACCATGAGTTTTCAAATACACAGAACATAAAAATTCCCAACACTGAAATTTGTACGGTAGTGAATAAATATAGCATACCAGTGTACGGTACATCACTAATACTGAATCATCAAAAATATATCATAGAAGCTCACAACACTGCCAGTCTCTGGATGAACAAATATGGAGAACAGATAATGAACAAACACGTTGTGTCAGTGCACATCAAGAGGCAGCAGAAATGAATCACGGCAGTTAATGACAGTGGCTGACATCTTACACAACAGATTCTGACATTAATCCTTTAGTCAGTACATATCAAATATATCCCAATATAAAGAAATGCTGACAACACTAATACAATTTATTCAAATGAATAAATTTGCATCAATAAATTACCACAAACATTCTTAACCACCGGTGACTTGGCTATCATTGGAGAGACATGACCTAACCGATACCTCGAGAATCCAAACAAGAAATAATGCAATCCTAATTGCAATAAAACTCCATAAACGAAATATCAACGCATTCTTACACCACTGAGTAACTAACTAACCATACCTAATTAGACCAGTCTATCGTATACCCTAAGTATTATATAATGCTTCACCGACATGAACCAAGGAAGTTACGCACTTCTACTCACAGCTGGTCATGACCAGCTATACATAACACCAACATAGCATTTCTTACCTTATGGGCACTAAATGCAACACAATTCCCTTGAGTAGAAGCAGCAAATGAAGTAAAGCAATACTCAGTCATCCGTCATGTTTGAAAGTAGTTCCAACACTGACTTCAACCGATCCTACTAAACGTGAAATCGGCTCCAACATGCACAGTCTTTAAAAAAAAAAATTACTAAAGTTTACTAATAAATATATTCTAAATACAAAAGCACATGAACATTTAAAATCTTACATTATCATTATTTTACAATTTCATGTTGTCATTATACATAGTCATACATAAAGAAAAAATATATAATCACTGAAAACTTGTGTAATTTAGGGTAAACTAACATAAGACAATAATTGTGTTACACTCTTCTCAGCCAAATTACTGCCAACCATGCTCTTCAACAGGAAGTAATATTACAAGTCTGTGCAGAGATCTACTAATTACAGTATCAAATTGACCAGTGTAGGAAGGACCATCCTTTTTAATTTTATATCAACTCCGACTCTTACCTTTTCATGTGAACCTGGTTTGTTTTTTTTAAACCTGAGCCAATTTCCAAGAATTTTTCGATGCAGTAGTCTCTTGCACCAGAACAATATCTACTACACACAAAGCTGTTTTATCTACATGCCATTTTTGTTTTACAAACAGAGTTGCAAAATAATCTCGAGTCCATCGCCTCCAAACTGATTCAGTGACTTGATTTATGAAATCCTAACATTGAAATCAGGCACAGTAGAATAAGATCCTACAGGAGCTCTTACAGTGGATCTTCGTAACAGCAGGTCATTTGTGCATAAATAACATCCCATACTGATATCATTTCCAGTTTTCAATCCAATTGGACTTTTATTTAACATATTTGCTATTTCAAAAAATACAGTCTGAAGTTCACTGAAGGTCAAAATGTTTTCACCTACACATCTAACAATTCCCCCTTTTACTAGTTTTACCATAGCCTCTAAACACCCATTTTCCCAAGGAGCATCTGCTGGTTTACAAAATGACCATTACATCCCATCTGAAATACCAAACCTGATAAGTTTTGATTTATCCCAACTATTAAACGTATCTCTGAGTTCTTTATTAGCCAACACAAGTTGAGAACCAGCATCTGAATACATAGTTTTTGAAAAACCTCTCACAGATGTAAACCTACGTAAACATGTTAGAAAACTATCAGCATCATATCCTTCAGCTAAATCTAAGCATACAGCACAAGAAGCTAAACAATTTATGACTACGCCGTGAACCTCTCTTAATCCTTCTCTTCACTGTCTTTCATCATGAATGGACCAGAAACTTCCAAAAGCAGAATGATAGAATGGTGGGCTTGGTTTCAGTCTCTTCTCTGGAACTGGGCCCATACTTTGCCCTAAAATTTTCGTTTACAGTTTTCTACACATAACACATTTTTCCTTTATTTCTTTGACAACTTTTCTTGCCCTTGGTATCCAATAAATAGACTGTAATTTGCACAATGTACTCTCTACGCCTGAATGATCCCTTTCATGGAAAGTTCTCATGCACAGCTTTGTAAAATCATGTTTATAAAGAAGAAGAATGAAGGCCTTTTTGTTCCAATTATCTTTTGACCAATTAGAAATTCTTGAACCAATAAAATAATATTATCATGCATAAATGGACCTAGTCTTTGAAATCTTTTTCTCCAATTATTTTGAAATGATCTTTTGTGCAAATTTAACCAATGTCTTCTCTGCTACTTGCAATTCACTTTGTTCAGGAAGCCTAAGGGCACCTTTAAAAGATTTTTCTTTAATGATATTAATCACTCTTCAGCAATTACCCTGTCTAGTGAGCTATATCTCTGTACATCAGTAACACTGAAATTGGGCAGACTGGGTATAACATTTTTACTAAACAGAACTAGTCCACTATCATCTTCAACGTTACCAGTGTTCTTAATTTCTTTACACGGCCATATATATTCTGGGAGTGTCAGAAACCTGGAGCCAACCTGCCATTCAGAATATGGTCCTAAAGCAGATGAAATCATAGGTTTGGTTACCAAATCAGCAGTATTCACCTCGGTGGGATTCCACATCCATTCATCAGGTTTAGTTTTTTCTCGTATTTCACCAATCCTGTTTGCAACATATGTGCCACCCTTTAAGTATTGCTTGTTAATTTGGAACTTCACTATTTCAGAATCTGTTAAATGAAAAATTTTCCTAAACTTTATTTTTGCTTCTTTAATGATGAATGTTCGCAGTCTTGCAACCAAGATTGCTCCACATAATTCTAGCCTTGGAATGGTCTGTGTTCTGGTGGGCGCTAGACGGCTCTTAGCCGTCATTAGTTTGGATTCGTATTTATCCTCCCCTACCTGCCACCTTATATAAGCAACAGCACCAAAGCCTTGCACTGAACCATCCGAAAATACTACCAAGGATGGATTCTCACATGTAAGGGATTCAGGATTTATACATCTTGAGAGTTTCAAATTTTGTAATGTGAATAGTTCTTGAGAAGAAAATGCACCATTTAACTCTAAGCACACATGGCATAGAATCATCCCAACTTAACTTTCCTTTAACGGAATCTTAACAGGTAATAAATTCACGCATTAGCAATTTACCCTTCGTTAATGCCAGAGTTATTAATCCTAATGGGTCATAAAAATGCTTGATATTTGACTTAATGCCTCCCTCTTGGTTAGGTCTCGTGGTACACCTTCAGTCACTTCCTTTTCCTTTAAATCAGGACCAAATCTAATTTTCTTTACTTTGTGAGTAAAGTTAATCTTTACTTTGAATCTAAACTCATCTTCCATTGGTTTCCATACTAAACCTAAGACCTTTCCATAATCTGTGTTGAAAAGATTAATGTTCTTACTATCTTCTGAATCACCAGACAGTATCCAGTACTTCATTTTGAAACCACCTTCCGCAAGACAGTTTTCAATTTCTGTCATTAAAGGAACTGTTTTATTAGTTACATTCATACTATGGCAAATAACATGTACATAAATGTCATTTATAATACATCAGCCACATCAGGAAATGTATCACGCATCATCTCTGCTGTCTGTCGCTTGGCTAACTTAGATATAGCTCCATGGGCCTGTCTCTGAACGGTACAGCAGTCAAGATGTACTAATCTGCGGTTTTAGTGTCTTGTATGCCTCGCCAAAGAAACCTATGAACATGTTGGTGAAGCCCAGATAACCTCACAGAGTTAACCCTAGGAGTCTGTTCGGTGTCTTGTTTGACCCTTCACTACTTTATGCTAGCTTCATATTTTTAATATGCATGAAGAAGTTTCATGCTCCATAACTTTTCCTAATTCTCTAAGCATATTATTTTAAATAAATTTTGTAATAAAAATCTTGGTAGTTTTTGCACGTATGAAACAAGTAACATCCAGTCTGTTTGGGTCATTTATGACCCTATAGTCCAAATATGTCAAATCGTGATAATTATAACCTGTCAGTAGCTGAAAGATAATTGACATGGTGTCGTTTTTTTTTACTGTTGTTTTTTTCCATTTACTTATATTTCGGGAACACATACAGTTTTTCAGTTGTTATCTTTTATAACCCAGCCTCACGACGAAGAAAGCGATCAGTTATATTTAGACTCTGAAGATGGCGAAAGTGATCATGTTTCAGTGAACAACGGACCCAGCAGTGATTCTGATTATTCTGAAAGTGAGTATGATCATGTCCATGTTTCAGAGAGCAAGAAGTCCAGTCAAGATTCGGTCAGAGGTGACTGGCTTGTCACAAAAAATCACAAATATCACACTGTTCTTGTGCTGCCATCTCGTTCCATTCGCACTGTCTTCTATACATCTATGTATTTCTGCTCTACACTTCAATCAGTATTCAACCTGAAAAATAAAACATCTGATAAGTATACTCTGTTTATAAATTCATAGCTAAATTATCAAAACAGATTTCTGATTTTTTTCGTCTGGCACATATTGTCGGGAAGCCGACAAGCATCCCCTTAGGCAGATGTAAGCAGACACGCAGCTGTTGCAGGTGTGGAGGCAAGTACACCTGCTGGACGTGAGTTTAGAGTGAAACACGGACAGAAGAGAAAGAGTAGAGGATTCGATGTCGATTCTATGTATAGCTGCGGACAATAAGTAGGGAGGTGGAGTAAGGAAGGGAGGTTGAGTGAAAGTAATAAATGGTAGGAGGAGAGAGATAGAGAGAGGAGTAATGATGGTGTTGGTTAGTTGTTTATACAGACAAGTGTTGACTAGGCAGTTCAGACCATGAGAGCGTATGCTGACGATGGAGCTTTGAGCCATGGGAAGCAAGCTGATGCAGCGATTCTGCTAGGGCCTCTATGGTGGATGACGCGGGTGACGTGTGGATGAGGGCGGTGGATGAGTGGGTGAGGCCATCACCCACCTCGCAACCATGTGACCTGCTGGTGAACATCGGCAACCCTTGAGGCCAGAAAGGGGTACGGACCTCATTTGAGACTTGAGGATAGGCAGAGCTCTGGTGGACATCGTGACGAGAGGATGCAGCTTGACGTGGCCTGGTAGGGAGACACGTCGCGAGGGACATCGCTGTGTAGCCGAGAGTGAAAGTTCCAGGGGGACGACATGAAAGCACTTCTGTTAATAGTAAGTTAAAAGTACATGCTTGTTGTAATCGCAGGTACAACGGTGAACAGTGCTATTATATTTGTCTGTCGTCTGGGACTGGTAAAAAGGACTCCTAGTTAGAAACGGAAGGAGAAAAGACTTTAAATATTTAAATGTGTTTTTCTTGTACTAATGTAACAGTGTAACTTTATATATATATATAAGTCAATAAAGAGAATGCTTTATTTATAACAGCACTAAGTAACTTTTACAAGACTAAATATATAAGGTTTATTTTAAAGCATAGAACTTTTATGAGGGTTTTGATTTATTAATATAGTGTTAGTAATAAAGTGAATTGAGTGTAGATGTCTTAGTGCGGTTTCTGGCACGGAACTTTATATGAAGTGAAATGAGGTGGGAAATACCTCAGGACTCTGTGTAAATATTGTATGAATACTCTTTTTGTAATTAAAGCCTAGAAAAGCCATATCATTCTTTCGCTTCTTCCAGTTCCCAATTCTAAGTACATGTGTGTAGTGGCGTATGGTGAAGCCACAAGTCGCGCGTTACCAGAGTCTGAATGATTTCACGCGTTACCACAGTAGTAAATGCGGGAGGATAATATTCCAGAGATAAATATCATTTCGCACCTAGGCAGCGGTGCAACAGTATTCTCTGTGTATATCAGTGACATACAATTCTTAGAATAATAGCAGAAATTGATTTCCCACTCATCAAAACCCATAAAAGGTGGTATTACATGCCCAAGTGTGAATTTTAGTCACTAAGCAATATACTGTATGCATCCCATGGCGATGGTGGCCATCTTGAATTTTTCGTCCATTTTTTTTTTTTTTATGTGTCCGACTCTGGGCATAGGCTTCACAGCCTGCTATCAAGGCCCAGTCGTCCTCCTACAATCTACATGTCACCACTTCGGCGCTTAACACCCACCGTCCATATTGAATACATGCTAGGGCTGTCTCATACAGGACTGGTGTATTGGTATTAGCGGGGTCATTTTTACGACATGTCGGCGGGTCTTCTGGTAGATCAGTAAAGCCTGATTTAATGAAATTCAAATCCTTAAACTGTTCCCTGAACCAGCGAGGATTCGAACCTGGGTTCCACAGGACCGCAAGCCAACTCTCTACCGATCGAGCTTCCGCCTCCCCTATAATGGTGAGATTACGTGGAATGTTTAGAATGTTTGTTGATTTTGACCTGGGAGGCTTCTATGTAGCTCTCCTGAAAACATCAGCTCTCGATTATTTTTATCCATTTGTATCCTTCATGCTCTTGGGCTATGAGGAAGGAGGGGGGGAGAATGAGATCATTTCTCTTCGCTTCAGAAATATAATGGCTATTTATGGAAGAGTATGAAGTAAGTCAGGGACAAAAATTTATGTAATGATTTTTCTCCTCTTCTGCCTTTCTCTCGCTTTTGCTGGTTAATGGTCACAAGCTTAAGTGGCCTGGTATGCTTCTCTGACCACACTGACATGACGCTTCTGGAAGGAAAGTGATGGAGATGCCCTTGATGTGAAGCAGATGCAGTGAAATATTTGATTACTCCTATTTGTCCCTAATTGTACTGTAGAGAAGAGTAAAGAGGTGAAACGACTAGTAAGGGGTTTAAGGACTTTGAAAGAAATCTGACTTATGCGGAGGAAATGCTAGAAACTGTTTTGGAAGGAAGTCAAGAAGGTAAGACAGAGTGATAAGCATTAGTAGCGATAGGCAAAAATGTTAGTGGAGAAGGAAGAAAAAGTTAGAAGACGGATAGAACACTAAAGAACTGTTGAATAAAGAAAACGAAAGTAGCCAAGTAGNGAGTTATTTGAGAGAAACATGTGGAATCACACTGAATGGCAGACAGACAAATGAGAGAGTAAGGGTGCGTTGTGGTGTTGATGTCATGGGATGGAATGTGTTATAAGAAATAATCTGAGATGGTCTGACCACGTGGAGACGAAATATGAGATTGGGGGGTGGGGGGTGGAAGGGGAAACCAAGGATGAGATGAAGGTATGTAATATATGAGGGGGGAGGGAGAGTCTAGGGGGGGGGGGCAGCCCAATGGCAAAGACAGAGCGACCTAGAGTCGACTTCTTTATGGCCACAGTTTACGAGATTAAGATGTCCGGCAACAGAAAGGCTAAATGCGTCACCTGACATGCATCGTAAAATGTGCTGATAATATTCAGAATGAGTAGTAGTATTTTAAGGAACACGCAATACTCGTACGATGATGCAAAACAGTAATGGATGGGTAAACGGGTAAGCAATTTCATATGAAGGTGTGCCTGAAATAAGGATGTGTGACATCTCGTTGGAGACGTGTGTGAGGAGTGAATGACAGTATTTGTAAGGAAGAATAGATTCCTGGTATTTAGGGACGCAGACATTAGGTTCAGTTATTTAGTGGAAGAGTATGTGTGGGATTTTAATATCTGAAGGATGCATTTAGCAAGGTTGGTAGGTAGAATAAACGGAAAAGTGGGAGTCAGAGTTCAGCAGGGCAGGAGCGTGACAGGTGTACTGAAAGTATCAATAAAGGAGAGGAATGTGAGTATGGAATAAAGCAATCCTTGTATGACTGCGCTGGCTCAAGGTTTAACCTTAAGAATGAAGACACTGGTAGAGCTTTGAAAATTAATTCACGACCAAGAACAGTGGGGTTTTTCTGAAGATTGCATTTGTAGCTAGAATGCACCAAACGAGCACATACTTCCTCCAATAAAATTTGATTTACAACTGTATTTCTTCTCTCCTACTTGACAAGTACTTTAACGGTCAACAGGATCAGTTAATTCTACGGTCTTAGTCTGCCCAGTTACACATCCCCTGAAAGGGCGCACCTCTGTCAATGCCAATAAAATTTGAATCATTCTTGCCTTCTGCTCCGGACCCACCTCAAAATCTAATAAACTTTTCCTTAACTCACTGCCTGCTTATCCACTAAATTCCATTGAAATACGATAAGATTATTTAGAATTATATATTCAAAACAAACACGCAATCAGATAACCAGACACGCGTGAATACATTTTTCGTCCAACTTCGTTGGCGGAGGCATTGCATGGTTAACAAAGTGATTGTACACAAGAGAGATCGATGAGAGAATTAGGAGAGGAAAACCAGTAACAAGACTGAAGGCTATGCTGAAAAATTACATGAAATAAGCGGTTAGGCCATATGGAGTGAAGAATAATGGTGGTGGAGTTTGAAGCAGGCCATGTCGCGGCTGCTTGGAATGAAATCTATTATTCGGTGTTTGGCATTAGAAAGACAGATCATTGGCAGTTTTTATTGATTTAAGTAAGGGTCATGGAAGCTTTGTCAGCTAAATTAGCCAAAAACAGGAGAAATCGTAATCAAAGTCTGGACACACTCTGCTTGAAAATAGGAGTCATGTAACTGTGTACTGATAAATAAGATAAGAGTAAACAGGGGTGTCTCACGTTTCACTCATTCAGTGGAGCGCTGCCATCTGGTTAACAAAGTGACCAGCCAAATGGTTTCATGTAACTCAGGAAAACACATACTGCGTTAAGTGGGAACAATATAATAAAGTTGTTGCCTGGGGGTCAAGTGGATTTAAGCGTTTCAGTCGGATTACGTCCTTCAAGGGTGCTTGGGATTTAATAGCGTTCGTTCGTTGTTGATTTGCATCCGCTAGCGGATGCACGGGCCTTAAGCATTTAGCTGGCCCGTCAGTGGTTGTGTGTTGTGTTGGTTATTGTTATTGCGAATGAGACCGTGAGAAGGGGCTGTGTGTGTTGCGTGTTGTTCTGTGTATGTTGTGTGTGTGGCTGTGTGTCTGTCTTTGTGTTGTGACGCATTTAATAGCGATTGGCCATCTGTGCTTACGCAACTGATGGAGCCCTTACACAACTGATGGAGCATAAAGGTACAACAAGGTGAAGAAGAAAGAATCTATAAATATTTCAACCATTTCATCGAATAGAATGAGGGATGAAATGATAAAAATTGGTGTGTCTACTTTGTATGGAGAGAAATGCAGGCAGAGTTCCAACAAGCAGCATCCATTCCATGTGTCACTACACAAAGGATCAGTTTAATAATGGAGAGAGGAAAGGACTCAAATTCCTATCTTGGCAAAAAAGACAACAGGTAGACACGACTTTGACCCCTTCCGTCTATGACGTACTTTTTAGTCTATTCTTGTTACGTCTATACGATTTGGGCGGGAGAGAAAGGGGGTACTATGAAGCTTTTCTAAATGGAGAGGTTAGACAAAGCATTTATTAGCTACTGCAGCACGAGGAATCTTGTTAATCTTAGTCACCGTTTCTCTGCTACTTTTACTAGAAAACAAAAATTTTCTTCTAAAACGTTAAGAAGTAGAAATGAGAAAAGTGTACAGATAAAAGATGAAAAAAAGCACAGAAACAAGAGAGCATTCAGGATGGGAAGAGATTTGGAGACCTATACCCACTGCTAAGTCTGTTCTTCGCTCTGCTAAAAATAATTTAATCCGAAGTAAATGCTCTCAACTCTCCAAATCGAATTCTTCCCGCTCCTTCTGGTGCCTTGCCAAAAACCATTCTAACAATTTTACCTCATCATCCTTCTCTTCTCTTTTCTACTCTAATGGCTCTGTAGCTATTTCTTCTACTGAAAAAGCAGACCTCCTCGCTTAGACTTTCTCCTCCAATTCCACATTAGACGATTCCAATGCTGTTTCCCCATCACTTCCCCCTTCAGAATTCCTCATGGCTGATATTAAAATTTCTTCAGCTGATATATTTTCTGCCATCACTGGCCTTAATACTAACGAGGCATATGGGCCTGATGTCTCCTGGTGTCCTCAAGAACTGTGCTTCTGTGCTTACATGCCTAGGTAAACTTTTTCGCCTTTGTCTATCAACTTGTACCTTTCCCTCTTGCTGAAGTGGGCTTTTTTCAGTCAGTCCCATAGAAGGGTGACCATTTCCAACCCTCTAACTATCGCCCAATTGCTTTAACATCCTGTGTCTAGAGCAATCCTGATCTGGTGGGGTTCTTCTAAACAGGAAGAAACATACAACGCAATATTCAATTCACCTTAAGACTACAAAGTAGACATAAACTTGAGATGGCTCTACAATTATTTTATTATATTAAATGATCCTGTGCACACACTTGATACAACAGAGGAAGAGTTATCTACAAGATATGATCAATCAGGAGAAATGGGGCTTAGGAGGTGGGTCTGGAGGGAGACTGTGAGAGGAAGGGATACACTCCAGAGGCCGTGACACGGTGGGACAGTCGGCCTGGTTCAGGGGAGCATCGTGGCTCTCAGGTCCCCAGACTAGCCTCAGTGAGTCCGCAGGTCGAGGACGAGGTCAGGAACTCCTTTTGCATTGCCGAGCTGCCATTACTTTAACCTCAGACACAATGCCTTGGAACTTAGTTAGCAAGCAGTGAGAGTCAGCACCATCTTGACCCATGGCCTTCACAAATTTCATCAAAGTTTCAAATGAAGTGGAGGCAAGAATAGGGTACCTTCTTAGGGTCAACAAGAGGTTTGTTAAGACAGTTGAACCTTCCAGTCATATCTTTCGGTCACACTGGGCATTCCTTTTGTGTGTAAAAAAGGGATGAGGCTATGGCACACCTAATGTCTGATTTGGCTCGTATCTCTGATTGGGGTAAAAATAATCTTGTTATTTTCAATGCATCAAAAACTCAGTTCTTACACATATCAACCCGACAAAATCTTCCTCTGGATTACCCACTAATGTTTAATAATGAACAGTTATGTCCTGCATCATCCTTGAACATGCTTGGGGTTTCATTCTCTCAGGATTTGTCTTGGAAAGAACATATTACATCTCTTGTGAAATCTGCTTCCAAGAGATTAGGTGTGCTAAGCCGATTCCGTACTTTCTTTACCCCTGCACAGTTGTTGACCTTGTACACGGGTTTTATTCGCCCGTGTATGGAGTACAACTCTCATGTGTGGGGAGGCTCCCCACATGCAGCTCTT
>JAGKTI010004249.1:0-12280 GCA_018397915.1 Birgus latro
TTAAGGAAGCTTCCTAACACCTTTTCCTAAGCGATTTATTTTGCTACAACAGGGTAAAGTAGTCGGTTAAGAAAGCTCCCTAACACCATTTCTTAAGTGATTTGGTTCAGGAAGCTCCCTAACACCTTTCCCCAAGTGATTTATTTTGCTACAGCAGGGTAACGTAGTCGGTTAAGGAAGCTCCCTTACACCTTTTCCTATGTGATTTATTTTGCTTATTACACCTTACTGTCCTATTCTGTTATAAAATTCTTCTAATATCTAATAACGTACAAAAGGATATTAACCACCCGTATCCTAAAATAAATCGCTGAGGAAGAGGTGTTAGGGAGCCTCCCTTTCTCTCTCTCGTGTGGTTCTTGAAGCGGGTGGGGAGACATTAACTGCTCATCTTAATTTGTATTTGGCTTAGTTGTGCCTTTTGAGGGTCCAGCAAATAGAAAATGGGATTATTATTATTATTATTATTATTATTATTATTATTAGTAACACCCTCCTCCTCCTCCTCCTCCTCCTCCTCCTCCTCATCATCATCATCATCATCATCATCATCATCATCATCATCATCATTCTTGCTACTCCTTACCTAACAGTATTAATCCATCACCCAGGAACCCCACTACGAAGGGAAGGCTGGGGTTTCGATGGTCACCTGTTGTCAGCGGGAATGCCACCGTTCTGCCAACACTCCAGATTTCCACCAGTCCCGGGATGACGCAGACGTTGGCACAGGTGATGTCACTGCCCTGTTCACTGGTTTCCCTGGTGCTGGGGAGAGAGGCCTTCACGCGGTGGCACGGACGCAACTGGATGGTGGTGACTGGTTATGCAAAAGTCCCTCAGCTCGCTCCCTACCCCTCTGAAAGGAGAGTGGTTTGTAAGAGGGCGTCATCAACCTGCAGTCCACCGAATTCATATTTACATGTGCTTGGGGTTGCAGCTACTACTACTGCTGGTGTTGCTTCTGCTGCTACTACACCTACTGTCATTACTACTACCACCAGTAGCAGTAGAGGTAGTAGCAGTAGTAGTAGTAGAGGTAGTAGTAGTAGTAGTAGTAGTAGTAGTAGTAGTAGGCCTTTAAATTTAAGTCACACCAGACCTAAAGTACGGTATCTGGAATTTTTTTTGGGGTGGTGGCTATCGACCATTGGGACCGAAGCCTCTGGTCTTATATAAACCTAAATTAACACAAGTGTGTCCGAGTACAGGTGAAAGGCCTGATCTGACGTGAGGTGATTTAAATGACCTCTGCAATCACTGGGTCAGCGTACACAGGAAAATATAGTTCCATTTGATTCATGTTTCTCAAACGCCTATGTCACCTGATGGCTATGGGGGCAAGCAGTTATATAAGCTAACATTAATGGCCGACCAACACAGGCAAGTGACCAAAGAAAGCTCCTAATTTCGCCCAAAACTCATCTTTCGGGGGCTCTAGAGGGGTCTTTTGGATCTCTGTGGGGGCGTGGGGGCTCTTGGGGGAGTTGACGGGGGTCTGGAAGGGTCGTGGGGGCTTTGAAGGGGTCGTGGGGTCTCTAAGGGGGTCGTGGAAGCTCTTGGGGGGGATCGTATGAGCTGCTGCATCATCCTTTGCGACACATACACAGTCACCTACACCTGTATTCCCGTTTTCATTTTTCACCGTACACTCAAACATCCGTGACACCATACTCTCCTGTCAATATATCAGTCTATCTTTCTATCCATCTATATTCCATTGCTCTGCTGTCTATATAAACATGGCATTGGAGTGTAGTGAGTATATTTGTGTATTCAGGATCAGCGCTATTAAGGATAAGTTGCATCACGTACCTGCCCTATCAGTATTTATGAACCCTGCTGTAGGTAGTGTAGGAAATAATATCCGCTAGGTTGGGTTCTTGATTTGATCGAATTCGAGAAGTTATTATTAATTATTATTATTATTATTATTATTATTATTAACAGTCATTATTTTCTCTACGCAGCGCACTAACTTCTGGAGGACACTGCCGATGAAAACCAACAAGATACTCTTCCCCGAACTCTTCCATTAAACCAGATATTTAACCTTGAACGCAAAATCCTCCTCATTCCCAGAGACGCCGAAAGGAGGATGGACTGTTCGCTTAGAAACAATAGATTTTAGCCACACTTCTGGTTATCACAGTTGGACATCTTGCTGTACTGAGGCTTACACAACATCATGCTTGGTTTTAGGTCATCCGGAGCTGTGGTTATGCGGGAAAATGTCGAAATTCGAAGCGTCTAACAATGAGGTTTCAAAAGGAATGCGGGAAAAAGCTTGTATTCATCCTTTCCCTTGCTTCCTTACCCCTTCAGCACCCAACCCTGGCCTCACCCTTCAGATCACCCTCCTATAAGCCTTCTCGAAATAAAATATCACGTAGAGTAAGCAAAGTAACCAATATAATTAAAGGAATATATTTTTTTGGTGTATTGATATTGAAACTGCTTTAGGAACTGTAAATGAAAATGTGAGAAACAGATTTTTTTCCCTTTTTGCCTTTTCAAGCAGTTTCTTTAAAGTTAAAGGTTTCGTGTGATACACTACATGATATACACTGCCTCTGTGGGTGTGTGGAGAGAGAGAGAGAGAGAGAGAGAGAGAGAGAGAGAGAGAGAGAGAGAGAGAGAGAGAGAGAGAATTTCTATTAATATACCAGCCCCACATGGGATCAACCTACAGGGGCACAGCCGGCATAAAACAAGCTAAAATTCCCCCCCCCAAAAAAAAAATATAAAAAAAAAATGAGATAAACTAAAAACAGACTAAACAACATTCTCAATACTACAAATTAAAAAAAAAATTACGGGCAAACTTAAAATGATCAAATTTCATGGAGAAGGCCGACCTCCTGCAGAAAATTCAAGGATCCAGCGGGCGGGGTGGCAAGAGTCCCGTCGCAGAATCAGGAACGCCGAAAGTGACCGCCGCCATTGGTACTGGGATAAAAAGCACGTACTGGCATCCACCCAACTGGGACGCTCGACAAACAAGTGACAAACGGTCTGGGGGAACGAGCCAGTACTCACAAAAAGGCTTCAGGGACCGCTCCGTTTGAGGTCTGTCAGACGGGTGTGGCCAATCTGAGGGCGGCAAAACACAGACTCCGATTCTCCAGGCACCTAAGGGCTCAGGGGATGGATGTGATGCAATGGCCCGCGTTTTTGTAATCCCCTCGACCGTCTGCCATCTTCACTGCCGGCTAGTTTGTAGATTTATTGACTGAATATAATTAAAATCTGGTGGTGCAATTTCAAATTAAAGTTAACACCCATTCTTAGAAATAAAACAAGAAATACAGCATAGTTTATAAAGTACCAATTACTTATAAATGTTGAAGGAGGCCCGGCTCCTGAAGAAAACTAAAAACATCAGTAAAATTGCAAGATGCTCCACCAGGCATCGAGGACAGACGGTAGGCGCCATCTGTCCTCTTATGCCTATGGAGGAATCTCTGACGTATGTCCTCGGACACTCGACCACCAAGTGACGGGCAGTAAGGGGAACAAGGCAAGCGTCACAGTACGGTTGAGTCCCCCCACTCATCGGAAACCCTTAGCAAAACCATCCTCTGAAAAATTGCCTTCAATCTTTTATGAGCAACACCATCCCACTGTCTCTGCCAACGAATACGAATCACAGACTTCAAGGGAGGTGTCATATTGAAAGCGGGAAGCAGGTACTTGGCAGGTGGCTTTCAAGACGACGCAGCTTTGGCTAATGTATCCGTCCGATCACTGCCCTCGACACCAACATGCGCGGGAACCCAACAAACTGGACATGCTTACCACTCCTCTGCGTCAGGAAAAGCAACTCAAGTGTGGCAAGGATCAAGGAATGAGTTGAATTAATGGACTCAAGAGCTAAAAGGACACTTTCAGAATCAATATAAATCATAAAAGAAGCCTCATCCTGTGTTAAAATCAGCTGAAGAGCTTAAAGGACAGTCGTCAGTTCCACAGTAAAAATAGAGGAATCTAGAAGAAGAATTTCTCTTCTCAGAACCTGGGAAAACCATCCCAAACCCATCACCAGCGTCAGACTTCAAGCCATGTGTGTGCTCGTGTACAGGATCAGTGCCTCTATGAATGAATGAATGAATGATCCAAAAATACCTGATCGAGAGCTGGAGAAGGATATAAAACTTGGCACCTTCAATATCCCTACACACAAGCACCCCTGTAAGGAACCGTGCGGCGACCCTTAGGAGACGGGCACGGCAGACAGGCTCTACGGACAGATCTAAATTCCCAAAGAGATGCAGAGTGCGAAGATGCGAATCATGATATTGAAAAAAATGACTATTGCGACAGACAATCAGCAGTAACTGGGTCCAGCGTATGTCTCACATTGTTCCAGCATTGAATGATCAGTGACCTGCGCTGGAGATCTAAGGGAGACACGCCAGCCCTGATCACCAAGCTAGGATTTGTGAAGGATCTAAAAGCTTCGGTAGCAAGATACAGACCAGCGCTGAGCACAGGACTGACAACACTAAGCCTCAGCATAGTAGCGGAGTTCACCTCGTAACCGTATGCGAGTTCAGATCCCACTAAGGCCTGATATCGGTGTGGGAGTGTCTTCCGATCAGCATCCGACGAGGTGTGAGACAGTACCCTCAACAAATTAACTGCCTGCAGACAAGACACAGATGTTTCAAATGTGAAGCGCAAGTAGGTCGACAGTCAAATTTTAAGCCAAGTAACGGTCCCCTCCACGCACTGTAGCGCCCACTTAGAAATAAATCAGGGTCTGGGTAAATCCCTCTTATTGTACAAAAATGCTCAGCCACAGTCTTGTCTGAAGAAAACCGAACACCTCTCTGTTGTGCCCAGTTGGCGACACCGTCCAGCGCTATCTGCGTTCTCCTCTCAGATGCGCACATCCGGGATCCAGCAAACCATATCGCTAGGCCATCCACACAAAGGAAGACGACACCCCCTCAGGCAGGGATCCTATTAGGCCATTTATGGTGACAGCAAAAAAAAAAAAAAAAAAAAAAGAACACTGAGCATACTCCCCTGACCTCGATGGACAGAGACCAAGGAGCCCACACGGACTCGAAAACTGTAATTTCTCACTAAGGAACAATGGCAGGCGGCCACGCAGCCCAAAACTGTGAAGCTGACTCAGAATACCACGCCGCCATGCCGTAGTGTATGCCTTTTCCAATTCAAAGGACACAGCCATAAGATGTTGCCGAGATGTTCATTGCATCCTACGAAACCCACTTTGTGTTGGAGAAAAGAAACTATTTTTCTCTACATACCAATAAGCCTCACACCAACCGTCTTCTCAAACAGTTTGCACACACAAGACGTTAAACATCCTCACCTGCCCTAGGAAATGGAAGGCCTATATCCATCGTCCAGTCAGTGAGGCTACACCTTTGTCCCACATCCTGTTATAAAGATTTAATAAAAACAACTGAGAATCGTATGGCAAATGACGAATCACAGTATCAGGAACGTCATCAGGTACGGCTGGAGAGCGACACGCAGTTCACGAAGAGTAAAGCAAGCATTAGAAGGTCCCCCTCCAGTACACTACAAGGAAATGGTCTCTCCTCTTGATGGCGAAAACGGCTAAATGTCTTGGCCGGACCTGATTTAGAAACATCATAAAAGTCCTCTACCAGGGCTGAAGCTACCTAAGAGGCACTGAATAAAGAAGACCCCTGGATTTTAAGTACCGGGGGGAAAGGTGAATACTTTCCCTTATTTCCCTCACCTTTCTCCAGACCAGTGGTGGAGGGGTGGACGAGGCGACAGACAAACACAGGGTCTCCACGAGGTGCAATGTGAGCTTTTCAGAACCCATCGATAACGGGCACGAGCTTTCTTCAACTGAATTAAACACAGCTTTATTTTTCCTGTATCTCCTACTAACAGCCTTGTAGAATCTCCTGGCCAAGGGACACTCCTCATTCCACCAAGGCACGAGTCCTGCCAAACTTTCCCGACGGCCAAGGATCAGAAGAAACCAGCCTGATGTACAATGGATGTAAAATACTGTTCTGCATCTTCAACTCTCTGAAAGTCTGAAACACTATGGTTAAAATACAGTGTTCTGCAAACTCTGCCCAGTCAGCCTTACCCAGACACCAGCAGAGAGTTGCATGCCAGTCAGAATAGGGTAATGATCACTTCCGTGCAAGTCAGGCAAAGTCTGACGAGAAAAGTCCAACGAACACTCAGGGGAGACCCTTGTAAGATCGATAACTGATAAAAAGTCATTTTGAACATGAAAATGCGTCATGTCGCCAGTATTTAGAAGAACCAGGTCTAAATGCTCAGTCCAAGATGCCAGGAGATCACCATAGAGTATCATCCCACAAAGCATGACACCCATTTAGGTCACCTGGGAGAACAAATGGCCTCGGAAGTTGACGAATAAGGTGACCAAGACCATCAGGTGAGCGAGGTACAGAGGGTGGTAAATAAAAGCTACAGATTATGCAGGTCCTCTCCAGATGTCACTGAACAGACACAACCTGTAAGGGGAACTCTACAGAAAGAGAAGTGAATGGAACATCTGTGTGGCATGGAATAGCACAGCCACCTCGAGAACCACAGTCTCAAGAGGTGGTGAGTATAAAGCTGTTTGTCCTCTAGGGGCAGAGAGAGACCTGCCTCCAACCATAGTTTCCTGAAGGCAGACACACACAGAGGGTGAAACTCGGACAGGAGCAGTTGCAGGTCCTCCCAGAGCAACGTTTACTGGACCAGACATCTTTAATCTCTTAGAGGTGTGGGATTGCTCAGCTCCTGACGAGTGAGCAGGTTTGGACTGATGCTCAGGAAAACCCCTAGAACGGAACTGTCGAGCACCGGGAACCCGCATGTTGTGCCGCCCATCTGGAAGCATATTTGAGGACAAAGAAATTTATGCTCCATTTCCGAGCAGGACGAATCGGTTGCTTGGAAGGCGGCTTACAGACCAACCTAGGTGTAGTAAGGTGGCCAGCACCACCACCAGAAGCCTCAGAAGTAGAGGCAGAGTCTACAGGACCAGAATCCTGTGCTTCTGATTCCCTGTTTGGCAGAAGTGAAGGATGAACAATTCGTGCAACTTCACCCTGCACCAGCCTAGACTCCAGACACCCCATGGCAAGGGGAACATCAGAAAGGTCATCACAAGGTTCCACAATGGCGACCTTAGACAGACAGTCCTCAGGCTCAGATGACTTTGAAAAACCATGTACAGGTACAGATGTTACTTTAGGCACACTGGACACGGCAGGAAAAGGAGACACGTCAATGTTCACATCATCCACCACCACCATGGAAGTGGACAAACCGTCAGCCGCTAATGTTTTGAGAGGAGGGAGGGCGAACACCAGTCTCACGTGCAGTAGTTGTTTTGAGGACAGCATTGGGCAAATCACCAGACGGAGAAGTGGGCACTGAACAGGTTGAGGCATCGTCTGAGACAGGACGATGGACAAGTGCTCTAGAAAGTATAGGAGCGAGTCTGGGCCCACCTCCTTGTTTCTGGAAATGAAACCTGCGTACGAATGGTCAAAATCTACTTTTCCAGACAGTACCAAGGACAGATTCGAGAAGATACAGCATAGGGACCCCCACTGTGATAGCATTTATGGGATCCTTGTACAGTTGCTGGCATAACTTAGTACACTACAGGAAACAGACACCAGGAAGGTCAGCCTGTGTACAGTAGCAAAAGCAGCAGACATGTCCAAACCCCTGACAGTGGAAACATCGCTTTGAGGTCGGCCCGTATGGCTCCATAGACACTAACAGCCAAGCTTGTTTCACAGAAGCAAGCAAGGTTAACTTGTGAAATGTCAGGAACATGGTTGGAGTCGGGGTCAAGATGCTATCTATTTTCTCATGTAGGCGCCCAACAGTCACCACACCAGATGACTGCAGTTCCTCCAACAACCGAGCCTCCGAGTACTGAAGGTGGTCACGGGAAAAAAATGACTCCCTAACATCGGTCAAAGGTGTCACGAGGAACACATAAAACATCAGCACCAGGAACAGGGGACAGAACCAGGAAGTGGGAGCTCTCTTCTGGGGAGGACACTACAACAATGAACCTTCCATCCTCTTCAGGGTAGATTTTAGGTTCTGTGCAACATGGAGAAACAATGGCTCAGTGCAAATAAGCCCAACAGGGGTAAGTCATATGCCAGGGGTAACACTGCTGGCGACCCCTGAGGTAATGAGGGAGGATACGCAAGTAACCACCAGGCGACCCAGACAAGGGTAACTCCTGGATGACAAGAACTACCAGGCCCCCAACAAGCGACCAGCCGATTGACCTGGTGTGTCCCAACCAGGCAGCCTGTCTAGCCAGAATAGGGGACCAAGGGGGTGTGTTGCCAGCTGCAGGGTGTGTTGCCAGCTGCAGGGTGTATTGTGCTGCATGGCTCAACCCTCAGGACTCTCGTTTCCCAGCATACGGGACGCCACGCACGGCAGTCACTTGGAGACACACAAACCCCGCCCAAGATGGTGGATGAGCAGGGGCGAGCAACACCACCAGCAGGCCTCCTGTACCAGTGATGCAGGGGTGCTTGGTCCACGAGGCCGACAAATACCGAACCCTTCAAAGGTTTGCACGACTCCAGCCACGCTTCAAGCCCCGCCACTACGTCAAGGTGACTCCCCTCAGCAGGGTGAAAGACGAGCTGTCCAGAATATTCTATTGTCATTTGTTATTTAATAATTTGGAGGCTTGGTTGTAAAGAAAGTTTGATTCAGCGAGATTTATGACTGCTTTTGCATGGATTCTAGTAATTTTAAATTGAGAGGGAGTATTTTTTTTTTTAATAGTAAATGTTATATGCTAAGGACTTCTGGGTTGTTGCTCCGCCACAGTTGCTGTCAAACCATTCTGGGGGGGTCCAATCTTTTTGTAAATTATTGACTGGGTACGAACAATTCCATACCAGCTTGTATTAAAGTCACTGACGTGGCACTGGGTAGAACTGATGTCACTGGAGAACAGAGGCTGCCATGGAATATCAGCCAGACAATCTCTAAATCCACCCCAGTCTGCCCTGTCATAGTGCCGTCTGGTCCCACTGACTGCTTGTACTTCCATCCTGTACTAATCTGGGTTGTGAGGAACAGGTCCAGGCATTATGGTCAGGATTATCTACTGTTTTGATTGGCTGTGTCACATTTTAAACAGCTCGCATTCTACACCAGTATCCTCAGTCCTGGAAGAATGCAATAACCATTCTGCGTGACAGGCATTAAAATAACCCAAAACTATTTCGGTACTAAGGGCGAGGTTAAGGTTGGGCAACTTGCGTGAATATGGAGTCAAATACGCTGGGCTCTGAAGCAGCATTGAGGGGGCGATAAACTGTATTTGGTTATATTCGTGTAATTTAGTTCCTTTATGGCGGAATCAGTGTTTAAACATACGGGTTGTTTTCCTTGTCAAGATCAAGACATTTTTCAGGGTTCAAAGCAGACAGGACAACAAAAACAACACAGCCTCCATCGCTTACACGTAAAAACACTGTGCCACACCAAGCTGCCTGAGGTATAAGAATTTCCCGCCGCTACTAACGCCATCTGTTGTCCTCGCCTGGCACTACACTATGGAGCACCACATACCCTCAGAAACAAGTGCTATTAATTGGAAATACTGCTGCGTTTTCTCTGTATATTGTTTTGCAATCGGAGCATTAAAACAGTTCAATATCCCCACTCCTATGAAAAGCAGTTTATGTACCGGAAAGGCCGATGAACACGTATTAGACTTAGTTATTTGCTTTCATGTTCTTCCCAGCACTGCAAGACAAAGAAACCATAAAATCAAGTATTAATTGTTGCTTATTTTCGGTGGCAAAGCCTAATTCTTAAAATATGTCCTGTCCTAACTAGTCACAAGGAAGTCTTTAGTCACAAGGAAGTCTTACTGTCATTTAAACAACAGCATTTGATAACGTGGAGTCAAAAGATGTTCCCCACAGTTATGTTTTGTGTTTACATTTGCTGTGAGAAAATGGGAAAAGAGCAAAGACGAGTATGTTGACCCTGCAGCAGACAACACTTCTAGCAAACTTCTGGAAACACAATCACTTATATACTTTTCGTAAAGGTGTTGAAATTGACTCATTAGTGGTACAGATTAATTATGTAATATTATGAAACCTCAGGCACTGGTGCAAAAATTTACTAATTCAAAAACACAGAACAAGAGAACGTTGGGTTTCTTATGCTGGGTTTGATGTAGGTGCTTTCAGTGCAGTGGCTGGGACTCAACTGACACACGAGCTCAAGGTTACCAAGTCAATATCTCTGGTAATGAAAAACTGGCAACTCGTAACAGGAACTGAAGCCTTTATACAACGCGGCTGTTAACGCCATCTATGGGTAGGAAGCACAGTTAGTCTCATAGGCCCCAACTAATTACATTACAGAGGATATTACACGACCATGCAGTGTTGTATTTACGCTGCTGAATCCAATATTACTTTGCCTCATTCTGTTGTTATTAGCAGACGACACATCCGATGCCAGCGCCATCTGTTGTCTCTCCTGGCCGTGTATGTGTGTGTGTGTGTGTGTTTTACTAAATTGTTCTTACCTAACTGTATCTTCACAGGAATGAGTCAAGCTCGTACTGTCCCGTGTATTAAACCATTTACATCATACACATCCTTAAATTTACGTATAGCTTTGACACTGTTTCATTCGGTAGTGCATTCCTTCGATCAATTGCCCTGTTTGGGATACTGAATTTCCTTACATCTTTACCACCTCTCTTTTTATGCAGTTTTTTGCAGTGTCCTCTTGCTGATGCTTCCCCATAGGTTATATATTCACTTATGTCTATTTTCTCCTCCCCTGAGATGCATGTGTGTGCGTCCGTGAACTGGTAGGGACCCTGTTGGTGTGATAAGTTTATTTTTGAGCTGCACTATCTTCCTTGTAGAGTGGTTCAAAGCTTCACTCTTGATTTTGAAGAAGTTACTTGATTTTTGAGTGAATCATACATGTCAGTTCCAACTCAGCTGCAGCAGTAAAGGTAGGATTTCAGGATTTCTCTTCTATGGTCCCTGCTCTTTTGTTGGCTGGATATTAACAGTTCAGGGGTTTTGTAAATTTCACATCAAACTCTCAGTAATTTTAAAACTCTGGTCTGTCTAACGTTAAATATTTTCCATGTATCGTGATGGTAAACTGGATATTAGTGATGTTCATTTTTTTTTTTTTTTTAGAGATATAGACGGGGTTAATTTTGGCCATGTGGAGAGGATGGACTGAGAGACTGACGAGGAGAGTGTATGTGAGTGAGGTGGAGGGGGGAGAGGGAGGGGGAGGCCAAGGATGAGATGGAGGGATGGAGTGGAGAGGTATATGAGAGAGGGGGGTAGTGGAGCGGGTAGGTAGGTAGGAAAGCAGGTAGGTAGGTAGGTAGGCAGGCAGGTAGGCAGGTAATCAATCGTAAATACATCTGACAATCCTATCCCTGTCTAAATTCCTTCCAGCCAGGTATTAGAAGGAGGTNAGGAGGGATGGAGTGGAGAGGTATATGAGAGAGGGGGGTAGTGGAGCGGGTAGGTAGGTAGGAAAGCAGGTAGGTAGGTAGGTAAGGAAGGTAGGCAGGTAGGTAGGCAGGTAATCAATCGTAAATACATCTGACAATCCTATCCCTGTCTAAATTCCTTCCAGCAAGATATTAGAAGGAGGTGGATGGGCAGAAGTACCGGGTCTACAGTACATGTTTCTAATTCAGTTCCTCCTCTTACAGGTGTGACATCCGTGGCTGAAGGCTGCTTGACATCCGAGGAGCTGACAGTCTAATGTACAATCGGGGCAAGAAATTAGGGCCACTCATTATCGTCCACGAAATAGGATTGTTTTAGTGCTCCAACGAATGCACCTGTGGGCTTGCTATTTTTATTACGAAACGGCTGGGGGACAGGGCGACATGGAGGCGATTTGTCTGTGGCCACCCCTTACAGGATTGAGGTAAAGAGGTGGAAAGGTACTGGCGTTAGTTTAGTGCTGAAATATGATGTTAGTCACGAAGAAGTGCTGTAAAGAGGGATGCAGCGTATGTCAGTCACGAAGAAGTGCTGTAAAGAAGGATGCAGCGTATGTCAGTCACGAAGAAGTGCTGTAAAGAAGGATGCAGCGTATGTCAGTCACGAAGAAGTGCTGTAAAGAAGGATGCAGCGTATGTCAGTCACGAAGAAGTGCTGTAAAGAAGGATGCAGCGTATGTCAGTCACGAAGAAGTGCTGTAAAGAAGGATGCAGCGTATGTCAGTCACGAAGAAG
>JAGKTI010004249.1:16936-34138 GCA_018397915.1 Birgus latro
GTGTTTAGGTAAGAGAGAGAGAGAGAGAGGGGGGGATTGATAAAGATGATGTGAAAACAAGGATTTGATTGATGATGATACAGGGGAGGTAAGATTGAATTGATGATGATAATAATACAGTAAAAATAGTAATAATAATATTGATGATGATAAAAGTAATAATGATGATGATGATAGTAATGGTTGATGATATTGATGACTACACAGGAACACATCAATCAACCGAGCACTTCCGGCCAACAGCATCCGTGTGGTGCTGGACGAATTGGCCAAACGGGGCAACTTGGAATGGACGGACAAAACTAAAACGCGGTAATATTTTGTCAGTTCTTGTATGGTAGTGTCTGAAGAATTGTGTCAGGCTTATCGAGAGAGAGAGAGAGATGACAGTGATGATGTGGAGGGAAAGGTTAAGGAGTGAGAAAGATGGTGAGGAGATGGAGGAGGAGGAGGAGGAGGAGGAGAGAAGGAAGATGATAATAATAATGATAAAAATAATCATAATGATCATGATATTAATTTTATCATATTTCAGAAACCATTTATTCTGAGGAGGAGAATAATAATAATAATAATAATAATAATAATAATAATGATAATATTAATTCTGTTGTCTTTCAGAGGGTATTTGTTTTGGCGCAGTGCAAGGGAATGGGGACAACAGATTTATTCGTGGGCGCAGGACACCAGCCGAATCAATACTGTGTGTACGTTGTTCGAGCTTACACAGGGGGACGAAACTGCTGGCCAGGGTGAGTAGAGAGAAAGAGAGAGAGGCAGAGAGAGAGAGAGAGAGGCAGAGATGGACAGACAGACAGAGGATGGGGAGCAAAAGAGGATGAAAAAGAAAGGGAGCTGTAGAGAAAGGAGGATTTATGGAGAGAGAGGGAGGGAGGGAAGAGAGAGAGGGAGGGAGGGGAAGAGAGAGAGGGAGGGAGGGAGGGGAAGAGAGAGAGAGAGAGAGGGAGGGAGGGGAAGAGAGAGAGAGAGAGAGAGGGAGGGGAAGAGAGAGAGAGAGAGAGAGAGGGGGTAAAGATGAAAAAGAAGGGGGTTTTAGAGAAAGAAGGGTTGAGAGAGAGGGAGAGAGAGTTCAGAAAGACGATGATGATTATGATAAGAAGGATGACGCTGATGATGATAAGGAGGAAGAGGATGAGGACAAGGACAGTGATGATGATGATGATAAAGAGGAGGAGGAGGAGAACAAGAACGATGATTAATGATGATGATGACAATGGCTCTTTGCTCCGCAGAGTTTCATGGTCTGGACGGTGACATCCTGGTGAAGGCTCTGAAGGCTCTGGAGTTGGAGGGAAAAGTTGAAATGATGGACTTTGGGGACAACCAAGGCGTGAAGTTCCTCTGAGGGCGGCCATCTTGGAAGTTAAAACCATCACTCCACCAGCTTGGAAGTCTTAGGCACCACTTAGCGTGTTTTGACTCATTACTGTTCCTTCATTACGAGAGGACTCCTACCATGTCACCATTTTAACTTGTTTCTACTTATGATGATGATGAGGAGGAGGAGGATAGTGACAATAGTGATGATGATGGTGAAAACTATATAATTACTGTATTTTTATAGTAATTATCGTATGTAACTTTCTTGTAGTTAGGTGGAGTGGAGAGGTATATGAGAGGGGGGTGTACATTGGGGGGAGGGCAGTGAAATGGCAGGGGACAGGGTGACGTGGAGGCAATTTGTTTGTGGCCACCCCTTACAGGAATAAGGCTATAGATAGATAGGTACAGTAGACTTCATAATAGATAAATAATTCCTATGTAACTTCATCAGGGCAGCAAATTTCAGGATGCTACAAAATATTGCCAAGGAATAAATAATTTTGTAATATTCACCTTTTGATTTGTATGTGAATTGGTGGGAATATTTAAAAATTTGACTGACAGTAGTTGTGTGTGTGTGTGTGTGAGAGAGAGAGAGAGAGAGAGAGAGAGAGAGAGAGAGGGTGGGGGGAGAGAAACAGAGAGATTCCAGATGTCTGTTACATATATTTGGAGAGGTATATGAGAGACTAATGAGGAGAGTATGCGTGAGAGGTAGAGGGGGGGGGAGGGAAGGGGAGACTGAGGATAAGATGGAGTGGAGAGGTATACAAGAGAAAGGGGGTGTGAGCTGGGGGGAGGGCAGTGAAGTGGTAGGTGACAGGGTGACATGGAGACAATTTGTTTGTGGCCACCCCTTACGGGATTAAGGTGTCTGGCAATAGATAGATAGATAGAAAGTCTTACCATTTTTAGGGGAATGTGTTGGATGAGTAAAATTAACAAGTGAGTAAATGGATGGGACAGCGTGTTTTAAAGAAAGGAGAATTGAGAGTGAGTGAGAGAGGACAGAGAGAGAGAGAGTGAGAGAGGACAGAGAGAGAGTGAGAGAGGACAGAAAGTTGATGCTGATTGATGTCCTTGTTAGGGAGCAAGAATTAATTGAATAAATCAAGATCACACTGAGAGGGTTAAGTGTTTGCCTTGTTACCCCTATGCCTCATCAGTCATTATATTAAACAGTTTTATAAGCAGCTGGTTTCTTTCCCTATCCTACTTAGAGCATTGGATCAAGCGAAGTGGTGTTTACAATTTATATTTTATGAAGAGGAAGGGGGAGGCTGAGGACGAGATGGCAGGATGGAATGGAATGGAATGGAATATGAAATTTAGGCCGAAGGCCAAGCACTGGGACCTGAGAGGTCATTCAGCGCAGGATGGAATGGTGAGGTATATGAGAGAGGAGGGTGTGAGCTGGGGGAGGGGAGTGAAATGGTGGGTGACATGGAGGTGATTTGTTTGTGGCCACCTCTTACAGAATTAAGGCCTACCTTCCCTTGGTGGCATTACATGATTGAAGCAAGTGAGTGGATGATGGTAAGAAATAGGAAGAGAGGAGGACAGACACAGAAAAAGAATGATAAAGGTGAAGGAAGAAGTAGGCAGCACTACATCAAGTGAGTGGATGATGGTAAGAAATAGGAAGAGAGGAGGACAGACACAGACAAAGAATGATAAAGGTGAAGGAAGTAGTAGGCAGCACTACATCAAGTGAGTGGATGATGGAAAAAAATAGGAAGAAAGGAGACAGAAAGAGAAAAAGGTGAAAGAAAAATTAAGGAGCACTGCATCAAGTGAGTGGATGATCACTGCTGCCCTTGACAAACCATGGACTAATAAAAGATGGTGCAAAGTAGCATACCTTTTATTTTCATACAAAACTAACCTACTTTTACAATGGGGTGAGAAAAGTACCTTGTTATGTTCGACACACACGCATAGGATTGATTTACTCGACTTCTAACATTACACGTCATATATAAAAAACCATACATGTTAATATTATCTATATATAAGGCAAATATCGTCTAAAAAGCTTCCTTCCAGTCTTGTGCTAGCCGCTGCGGAACAAGTGAGCCGATGCAACACCCCTTCGTTCGTACTTGGGTCCAGCTCTCACTCGGGCAAAGGAAAACGACACAGAAAGACACCAGTATATGTCACCTTAGGGGTAAAAAGATCGGCAGACTATCGAAAAAAATTGCACATTATCTTCCATGACTGTACTGCGGAAAATTGATATAAAAACGCAGAGTGACTTTATGGGTAACAGTGGAAGTTTGGAAGTCAATTTCCCTGTAGTTTTTAGCACATATCTGGTCATGTTGTGTTGCAGCTGTTTCCCATTTTCCTCTGAAGGTGAACCAAGTGGACTGCAGGCTGAAGACATCCTGCCGTCCACTACTCTGCTTTCAGTGGATAGGGAGGGACACGAGGGAGATTTGCATGACCAGTCTCCCTCGGCCTCACTAAATGCAACCAACCACTTATCTTGTACTTTGGGGGAGGGAGAGGAAGGGAAGACAGGTGAGAGGGAGGAGGAGGGAGAGGAAGGGAAGAGGGGTAAGAGGGAGGAGGAGGGAGAGGAAGGGAAGAGGGGCGAGAGGGAGGAGGAGGGAGAGGAAGGGAGGGCTGAGAGGGAGGAGGAGAAAGATGGGGGAGGGAAAGGGAGAGAGAAGGGAGGAAGAGGAGAAAGATGAGAGGGGAGAGCAGCTCAAATGAGCAGTCAGCAATACAACTTTAGCAACTTTAACTGGGTGATTCGTTCAATAACTGTGGACCCACTAGCCAAAGGACCGTCAAGACCGGTGACATCTAACCCGACAGGCAAAGGACCGTCGAGATCTAACCGGTGACATATAACCGGTGACTTTCTGTAAACTTGTACTGAGAATAACATATCTGATTCTGTGAGGTGATTGTTAAAAAGCTATAAACAGCCTGCAGCCTCTGTTATGTCGTTAATTGTACTGTTAAATGTCCTCCAAGCTTTCCTAAAATGTCCTCCAGGCTTTATTTGTCCTAAAATGTCCTCCAGGCTTTATTTGTCCTAAAATGTCCTCCAGGCTTTATTTGTCCTAAAATGTCCTCTAGGCTTTATTCCTATCCTTTAAAATGTTCTTCAGGCTTTATTTCTGTCCTAAAATGTCCTCCAGGCTTTATTTCAACCCAAAAATTTCTTTCAGGCTTTATTTCTGTCTTAAAATGTCCCTCAGGCTTTATTCCTACCCTTTAAAATGTCCTTCAACCCTTACTACTACTCTATGTCCACCAATCTTTACTTCTGTCCCTTTAATGTCCTTCATACTTTATTTCTATTCTTTAGAATGTCCATCAGCCTTTATTTCCGCCCTAAAATGTCCTTCGGCCTTTACTTTTATCCATTAAATGTCCTCATGACTTTATTCCTACTCTCTATGTCTTAGTATTTACTCCCATTCTTCAGTCTTTATTTCTGTCCTAAAATGTCCTTCTGTCTTTATTTCTGGCCTAAAATGTCCTCCAGGCCTTATACTTGTCCTTTATTGCTCCCTTATTTCCTGTCAATCACTCTTTCCATTCTCTATTGCTACCTTAACGCCGGTCTATCATTCCTTTGTTTACATTCATCCTCATTTTCAGTGAGTTCCAAAAACGACAACTTTCTCTCGACACCGTAAGTAAAAAATTGATATAGCCCATCCCACACAGGCCCTCTGAGGAGTAGGGACCCGAGGCTAGGCTAACATAGTCTAGTATTGTACATTTAAGGGTAGATAACCAGCCTATATCCCCTTATGGCATGATGCGATTGGAAAAACAGTCAACTCTCCAGCTCCCTTTACCTAATGGCATGATGTGATTGGAAAAGCGGTTAACTCTGGGATTCAAATTCAAACCTATGCAAGCTCCATCTGGGACATTCTATCCACTACACCACCAGATCATACAAACAGAATAAACAGATTAAAAAAAGGGTTGTTTATGATGAGGACTTGTATCTATTGGACAACATCAGAGCTGGATTCCGAGGCCAACACACAGAGAATCTAAACACTTTAGGCGCACATGTAAACACTTCTGGCTCATGTAAACATTTTAGATTCACCTGTAAACATCTTAGGTCCACATGTAAACATTTTAGGCTCATTCATAAACATTTCTGGCTAATTTATTACATTCTTGGCTCATTTATAACTTTTTTTGGCTCATTCGTAAACATTTTAGGCTCACACATAAACACTTTATGCTCATGTAAACATTTTAGGCTCATGTAAACATTTTAGGCTCATGTAAACATCTTAGGCTCACATGTAAACATTTTTGACTCATGTAAACACTTCAGGCTCATTCGTAAACATTCTAGGTTCGTATGTAAATGTTTTAAGTCTGTATTTCCCGGTGTCAGGGCAGGGGCTGGGAACCACAGTATACCAAATTCAACAACAGCTGCTACGAGAATAAAAAAAATAATAATTCCATCCATCCATCCCTCATCCAATCCTACGCTGCCCCATAAGGAGCGTAGGAGCCCGGGGCCAGGCAGTTGGTCCTGACATTTAAGGTGAGAGTGAAAATAATAGCAATAATGATAAAAAAAAAGTAATTTGTTCTTGGTAGTAAAGCATCCATCATTTTCTGCAACATTTCAATTTCACTTACAGAAAAGTGTTTGGGTTTATGATTTATAAAACACAGAAAGGGACAGTAAAGGGCAAAAGGAAAAATATAAATCACTTGGGAAAAGGTGTGTGGGAGCTCCCCTAAACCAACAAAAAACTCCACTTGCTTTTTAAAAAGTTCTTTCACCTTAACTTGACCCAAACGTCTGTCCTTTTGCAGTTTATTCCACGGCACTTCTTCATGACTAGGGGTATTGTTTACACGGTTAAATCTTTTACAATATCAGTCCAATCTTTTACAACGTGTCAGAGCATTTACACTCGACTTACAACAGCTGCCGCTTCATTTACAACGGCTGTCCAGTCAATAGGCTGATTCGTTTACAGTACATGTAGATTCATTTACCAGTTGAATCATTTACAATACTTTTACAACAGACACTGAATCATTTACAGTAGCCATCCAATCTCTTACAATATGTCGATTCGTTTACAGCTGATTCACAATACCAGTCGAATCATTTACAATCTTTTACAACAGCTGCTGAATCATTTACAATAGCTGTCCAATCTTTTACAATATGCTGATTCATTTACAGCTGATTTACAATACCAGTCAAGTCATTTACAATACATTTACAACAGCCTTTGAACTGTTTATACTACACTGCCTCCGACATCCATCATTGCACTTGTAACTGTCGAGATAGACCGGGAAATAGATAAATAGATAGACGGATCAGGAAATAGATAGATAGATAGATAGATCGGGAAATAGATAAATAGATAGACAGATCAGGAAATAGATAGATAGATAGATAGATCGGGAAATAGATAAATAGATAAACGGATCAGGAAATAGATAGATAGATAGATAGATCGGGAAATAGATAAATAGATAGACGGATCAGGAAATAGATACAGACAGACACAGATTGATCAGGAAAGCAGATGGGAAAATAGACAGATAGATTGGGAATATTTATAGACAGGTTTGATAGACAGATGGATTGATCAGGAAACAGATGCTTTGGGAGTGTGTATTACAGGATGATCAGGGATGTGACAGATAGATAAATAGACCGGGAAAATGATAGATAGAGACAGGCAAACAGACAGGCAAACAGACAGGTGGGGGGAATGAGACAGACAGACAGACAGGACGACTAACAGATAATTTTAAAACCACAGAGAAATGAAAACGGAAATGAATAATTTGTATCCCTGATGAGTCAAAAATTATAGGGGAAAATTAACTGATTTTTATATATATATATATGTGAGTTAGGGAAATAATACAGGAAACTCTCAATTACCCGTTGTTGCAATATCCGGCCCAGAGCAATATCCAGCCCAATGCAATATCCGGTGAAATTATGCAACATTCGGAGCCAAAACAAGAGTGAGTGATGACCAACTAGTACTGTATTACTGTACTGTATTACTGTACTTCACCATTACTGTATTGTACTTTATGCTTGTTATTGTACGTGTTCCCTACGTGTCAACAAGTGGGTTGGTGGAGGGTTAGTGCCCCGCCCCGTAAAACAAATAACTCAAAGTCAAATGGCCACCCCTTACGGGATTATGGGGTCTGGCGATAGATAGCTAGATAGATACTGTATTACTGTATCGTTCCTGTATTGTATTTTATGCTTAGTCATCATCTTCTACTCACGGGAAAGTTTTCAGGACAGAGGGTCGCAACGGATGATAACACAATATCCGGCTCACGGCCAAATACTGAGCCGATGCAATGTCCGGCAGCCGGCGTGTACTGGCATAGGGTTCGGCTCAATTGCAACCCATAATTGAGAGTTTACACGAACGCAAAACCCAAAATCAAATAGCAAGTCTCGAATATATAATGAACGATGGACTACAATATGCAATCAATTTTCTTCCTCGTAAATCAAAATGTAAACAGAAAAACAAACTTGGATTTTTTTTATGTCAGTCAAAAAATCAATATTAAAAAAACAAAAATTATACAGAATAGTGAGTCTGGAATAGAGATTGACGAGGAGAGTGTATGTGAGGGAGGTGGGGGGGGGGAGAGGGAGGGGGAGGCCAAGGATGAGATGGAGGGATGGAGTGGAGAGGTATATGAGAGATTGACGAGGAGAGTGTATGTGAGTGAGGTGGAGGGGGGGAGAGGGAGGGGGAGGCCAAGGATGAGATGGAGGGATGCAGTGGAGAGGTATATGAGAGAGGGGGGTGTGAGCTGGGAGCAGGGCAGTGAAATGACGGGGGACAGGGCGACATGGAGGCGATTTGTTTGTGGCCACCGCTTACGGGATTAAGGCGTCTGGCAATCGATAGACAGACAGACGTTAACGGGAACAGTAAATCGTCTTCCAGGGGGTTGGGGAGTAACACTTATCAACACTAACAGGTCTAATGGGTAGTTTGAACATGTAACTGCCGATGACGCGACCCCGACTCAACTACACAAAGAAAAAAAATAACACAGGACTTTACATCGTTATATACTGAACACTTTACTGAACACTTTACATCGTTATATACTGAACACTTTACATCGTTATATACTGAACACTTTATACCGAACACTTTACATCGTTATATACTGAACACTTGATACTGAACACTATACTGGACACTTTACTGAACACTTTTCTGAACACTTTACATCGTTATATACTGAACACTTTACATCGTTATATACTGAACAATATATTTCCACCACTGTTATACCTGTCTACAGTATGTCTGTATATATGTATGTTTGTGTCTATGTACGTCTGTGTATGTCTGTCTAGTCTATGTACGTCTATATGTGTCTATGTATGTGTGTCTGTATGTATGTAAACCCCTAGGATCGAACCCATGAGCATCGGGAGTATGAGTCCATAGGCGGAGGAGTGTACGCAGAGCAAAACCCCCCACACAGAACCCTGGGCTCTAGTCTGTGTCCAACCCTGGGCATAGGCTTTACAGTCCGTTCCCTGAAGCCCAGTAGCCCTCCCACGTACCATACACCTCCACATGCCACCACTTCGGCACTAACACCCACCATCCATATTGAATACACACTAGGGCGGTCTCATACCGGACTGGTGTAGTGGTATGAGCAGAGGTATTTTATTTTACATGTCTGCGGGTGGTGGTTGATCAATAGTGTCTGCTTAATATCTGCTTTAGCGAATTCAAGTCCTTTTAATATCTGCTTTAGTGAATCCAAGTCCTTCAGTATCTGCTTTAGTGAATTCAAGTCCCCTAGTGTCTGCTTTAGCGAATTCAAATCCTTAAACTGTATCCTGCCCCAGCCGGGATTCGAACCCAGGCCCACTATGACTGCAGGCCGCCTCTCTACCGACTCACCCACCACCTGCGTAGGGTAACAATACGCCAACTTACGAGGAAAGTAGTGACACAAGGATTGAACTTACGAGATGTGCATGTCGTACTATAGTCTCTGAGGGTCGTTATTATCGTACCCTGGCAACCTACCATTCAAAAGCGCGTCTGATTTCGTGTATGAGACGCATGTGATTCGAGTATAATATGTTCGTGTATAATAATATGATTCTTGTATAATATGATACCAAATCGGACGCACTTTTGAATGGTAGGTTGCCATGGTACGATAATGACAACTTCAGGGTCATGCGCCGTGACCATAACTTCTCCGATACAGCAGTGGATGGGTGTGAAATGGTGACGCCCACTGCCAGTACGTGATAAGAGATAAGAGGATACAAAGCAGCAGGAGAGATAAGGGAATGAAGTGAGTGACATTGCCTGACTCACTGTGCTGTTGCTGTGAGAGGTGAACAGTGTGCTGTAGACTGTGCAGTTTAACTTGGCCTAAAATCCCCATCTCTTTGTCTTGAATGCTGAACTGTAACAAGATAATAAACACAAGAATACGGGACTAGAGCGGAAGTGCTATGGAAAGGCGTAGAGCAGAGAGAAGTGCTATGGAAAAGGAGTAGAGCAGAAAGAAGTGCTATGGAAAAGGCATAGAGCAGAAAGAAGTGCCATGGAGAGGGTGTAGAGCAGAAAGAAGTGCTATGGAAAGGTATAGAGCAGGTGGAAGTGTTTTGGAAAGCGTGTAAAACCGAAGTATCGCCTTATTCCGAGCTTCAGAAAATAAACGAAAGGCCGACGATCACGTTCAAGTTAATGTAGACGAATCTGAACGATGGAGTGTGTGCTGGTGAGAGGGACCCCATTTAGAGCTGGGGTGGAAGTGGAAGGTCTGCAGCGGAGTCAAGGAGAATTTACGGTGGATGATGAAGGAAACCTGGTGTATCGTTCTTTCCATAACCACCCACCTCTGCCCCGTCACCTGATTCTGCCCGTGATGTACCCCAGTGATGTCCTCAGTATATTCCATCAGGCTGGATTTGAAGTGGTGACGTCCAGTGTACTTAACCCCGGCATCATTGTGTGGACCTTGAAGAAACGCCGTGACCATGAGTAGAAAAACAGGTACTTTCCAAATATGTATAGCCAAGCACCTTAATCCCATGAGGGGTGGCCACAAACAAATCACCTCCGTGTTGTCCTGTCCCCTCCTATTGCGCTGCCTTTCCCTCAGTTTACACCCCTCTCTGTCATACAACTCTCCACTCCGCTAAAATACATCACAATACTGAATGGTTTAATAATAGGCTTTATTGAGGGTTATATTCTACTACTCCTCTCATGCCTCTGCCTTCTACCTTTGCTATCGCTTCATCACCTTCTACTCTGTTAATGTGTACAGACAAACACTTCACTCAGCAATTCTCCCCACTGTTTCTTGTGTTTCTTCCTGCACCCGTCAGCACCACTTGGCTGATCTGTACATTAATCTGGAGTCCCTTTCTAGGTAAGATGTTGTGGAGGGTGTGGACGGCCTTGCTGGTGGCTGCCGCATTTGCTTCAAGGGGTGGAGGTGGGGTCCTCCGCCCAGGGGTATTGGTGAAGCCCAGGGGTATTGGTGAAGCCCCGGGGTGAAGTAATGGTAGTGGAGGATGTCATTTTCCCCAGATCTTCAGAGCTTGACCCAAGAACTTCCAATATGTGCTGGTCACCTGTCCACCACATGACCCCTACTCGCTTCTCTCGTCAACAAGCATGTCAACGGATCCTTCCGGGTATCCCTGTACGAGACACTGCCGTGGAAACTAGATATTACTGAAAAAACTATATGTCAGGTAAAATGGTTCTTTGCCGCACAGTGCCCCTGTTGGAAGACTACATGTAAAGTTTTTTGTTTTTTTTTACATGTCGGAGGTAAGGTTTTTGGTGGCGTTTTTGGCTTAGCAACATATAATGATTTGTCAGCATATCATGCACAACAAGAGTAATCCAAGACTGCAGACCTCCGCCAAGGCAGTAACGAATTTATCGGGAGTACTATATATTTGAACATTGTGGCTCACCAGATCCGGAATGTTTCTTGGATCTAGATCAGACTTGGGTTTATGGTAGATCTTATGGAGACGTTATGTTGAAATTTTTGTGCAATCATTGTAGCAATTATTTATCAAGTTAGAAGCAAAAATGTTGAAACTGCCAATATCCCGCAATTGTAAAGAATCCTTTAAAAATTCCTGGATCTGGATGATGATCCGGATCACCACCAAAATTTAATGGATTGTTCCTTGGGGCATACCCTACCTCTCAAAAAAAATTCAGCAAAATCTGTTCATAACTTTTTGAGTAATCCTGCTAACAGACAAACAAACCAACGCCAACAAAAATCATGACCTCCTTGGCGGCAGTAATTGGAAACTTTTGCCTTTGGCGCTTAGGGCATAGGATAGGTTGCTGGAAGTTAACCATAAATAACTAGGTAATACTGTCACACATGCATGAAACAGGTACACAACTGAACAAGTTTTCTGATGTCTTAGTGTAACTGGATGATAAGGTTAATATTGTCACAGAAATGTATCACCTTCCATTTTGACCTACTGTACCTGTTTATCCTCAACTTACAGTCAATCCATTCACTGCTGCCAAACGTATGGAAGAAAAGACTATGAAATTAGGGTTGCTACAGAGTTTGTTAGGTTAGGAAAAGTATTGAAATGTTTAAAACCCTGAAATGATGTAAAGAATACGCAGCTTGATCCTGGATAAGAGGTGGCTTACAGTGGGAACATGAGAGAATTACCACCCACGACCAAGCCACCTTTGTCAGCACCATTTCCACCACCAACACCACCACCACCACCGTCTCCACCTCTACCTATATTGAACTAAACACACGCATTATCTTTTTATGTGCAGATGTGGAGCTACTTGAGTGGTTCCTTCCTGTGGACATTCATTGCAGTTAATTACACGGTGCACTGAACGTTCCTGACAAGTCTAGAAAGCTTTGTTTGCATTTTCTGAGAAGCTGGAAAAAGGCTCATCACATCCTGAGCATTTTGTGTGCCTTGTTGTGAAGTTATTATGAGGCCTGATCTCTCTGTGAAGACTTTGAGGATCCTATATGTTACTGGGGTTTTATTACTTATCACACTAATGTATCAGTAATTTTATCAGTCACGTTATCAATTTATATTTACTCATTTGTACTCACATATAATTGATAGTTATTTACTCATTCCATCATATTTTAGTCTGATCTGATTACCAGCCTCTTTCTGTGTGCTCGTAGGTTACATTCCTTTCATTCCCTAATGTTGAATTCCACGTGGACTCCTCCCATTATCTCATTTATTTACCCTTTGACTTTCAGCTTAGATATTTCCTGCTGATTTAATATACTCGTTATTAATATCGTTGCCACATACAGTTTATACTATCATGTCATCGTCTTGTTGTCCACTTAGACTATCAATGTTATTAAAGTGGTTTGAAAGTGTTCTGATACGCTTTTCTTGCCCTCTCATGCTGGGGGATATAGCATTCTGGGGAGAACTGTAATGTGTATGCGTTAATGTATAATACAGTTAGTTGTATTGAGATGTATATCCCTTAATGTATAGCGAGTTTTATGATGTAGTTGTAGGAATGCCCAGTGTTGCTCTTGGGAAGTTTGTTGAGGCTAGGTCAGAGTATTTGCAAGCTCAGCGAAACTTGACCTCGTTGCTGCCCCTCACTCAGGCAGTAACAGACAGAACCAGATGCAACACACACACCTGTATCATCAAACTCAGTAAATCAAGAAACCTTTGTCGACTGAGTTTTAATTCTACTTCTGCCTCATTTATCTACTCTTGTTACTCTACATTGTGACATCTATTACTTCAGTGATGCTATGGACAGACGATTATATTGAGGAGATATGGTGGTAACTGAGGTGATGGTGGTACTTGTGATGGTGGTGGCTGTGGTGATGATGATGGTGGTGGTGTTGGTATTGGTGGTAGCTGTGATGATGATGGTGGTGGTGCTGGTATTGGTGGTAGCTGTGATGATGATGGTTGTGGCAGTAGCTGTGGTAGTGGTGGTGGTGGAAACTGTTCAGAAGTGGCCATCATTTGGCAGCGAGTGCTTTGCTACAAAACACTTCCTCTTAAATGAAACATAGTCAGAGGCGACACTAATTTAAATAAGTGCTAAGTGGCCTGATAGGGCGGTGGTGCTCTTGCAGGTAAAAGACCAAAAATAAACGGCCAAAAATAAACGGGCAAACGGAATTTTATCTTAGGAAGTGCATAATTAGTAATAAGTGGTAGAAAAATAAATAAATACATGACTAATTTGGGTCAGGTCAGTTGCTACATTAGTTGCTTCCACTTGGCAACTCTGTGTAAATTATATATCCGTATCTTATAAGTGACTTTGTTAATAAGTAAGAGAAACAGATTATATACTTAGCGAGGAAATGCAGCAATTTTTACGTTAATATCCCCCATTTCGGTTATACACTCTACATCATGACCAGATATCACTGTTACATACGATTGAGTCCTACCTTCTTTGAGCCTTATGTGAAACTGGGAGCTCACGGGTCGAGGCGATCTGTAATTTCACTCTGACCCTAGAATCCTGCTCTGTTTCATCTCCTTCCATCGCATTCCCAACAGCTGAAGTAAACAGGGCGAATATACCCATGTCTAAGCGCTTATTGACACCACACCCTCTGTCAAAAGCGTGTATCAAGCCCTGATCCGCACCTCTAGTATTGCCGTCCATGTTCTGTTTTCTCTGCCATCCATGTTTTGCTTTCACATGGAGGATATTTCTTGTCTTTCCCCGTCACTTTCCAAAGACGAGAGATGACCACGGCCTTTTCCTCTCCGTGACGCAATAGGTGTCATCAGAGGCGTTTACGATGCTAGGCTCTCTCTCTCTCACACACACACACACACACACGTTCCTTATGGCCGCCCCAGAGTGCTGAACATATTTCCTTCTCATGTATATGGTCTTTACATACCCGTTTTGAGCTAACCATTGATTAAAAAGCACTTTCACGTTTTTCACCTGATTTTTGTTGTGTGTGTGTGTGTGTGTGTGTGTGTGTGTGTTTGTGTGTGTGTGTGTTTGCGTGTGTGTGTCCTTATATCTGTTAGCAACGTTGAGGATAAACAACCGGATGGAACTGCACCAAATACGGCTTTATTGACAGAGGATCGCCAGTGGAACAAGCAGTTATATTTCGGGCGAAAGAAGTTCAACATTAAAGGTTAAATTAATTAAAAAAAAATAAAATATGCAAGCTTTTGGATAGAACTGGACTGAAAAGGAATTATTGGCGGTATTCTGGTGTAGTTAGGAAGCCGTAATACAAGAACTGGTGTTGTGAGCAGAAGAATAGGTGAGATGCGCTGGAGTGGTGTGGCTTGGGTTTTAGAATGTAGAAACGAGGGTGTAAGTTTGGGGGAAGGGAAGCGAAATGGCAGGGGACAGGGTGACACGGAGGCGATCTGTTTGTGGCCACCCCTTACGGGATTGAGGCGTCTGGCTATAGATAGACAGACAAAAAAATCTATCTTGTGAAAACAGAAGCCGTAAAATAAGTGGTTTGAATGCAGTGAAGGTTTGAAACGCCTTTTATGAATGACAGTGTCGGAGGAAGAAACAGGTGAGTGGAAACGTAACAGAAGGGACTGGAATGAGTTGGGACAGTGCCGAGTGATGGTCTGAGAGAAGTGTAGGTGTATTTAAAGGCGAAGGTGTATTTTTAAAGGAATAACAATAACATAAGGACAAATTTCTCACTGCCCTCATGTACCTGCCGTCTCGGGAAGCAATTATAATCACATGAAGGTAGACTGCAGGTAAAATTGAATACCACGCCATATTGTTGACAGGTTTAGTGATTTACGAGGTGCAGTTGCCCCTTATAAACCTTGTGGTGCCGATGTGGTGGTAGGGGCGTGTGGTGGTGGTGGTGTGGTGGAGGCGGTGGCAAAGTTCACACACACTGCCACCCAATACAGGCTTCAGGTAAGCCCTCCATGTGTGATACCTGAAATGGACAATGGAACTAAGTGTCTCAAAGTCTCTCTGTCTCTGTCAGTCTCTCTCTCTCTCTCAAACCAAGCCGTTCAACTCTAACTTCACTTTAAGAACAGGAACAAACCTTTTTCCCTTTTCCCGTTGAAAGAAAAATAACGAGACAACGCTTAACTCTCACAGGCAGACTTTGGGCCGACAGACTGTGCCTGTAGTGGTCTATGAAGCCCACCCTTGTCTCGCCCTACCTGTCCAGCCCCTGTGTCTGTTCTTTGGTGTTTCTTGCTGGACGGCTCTTGGGTGTGAGAGCTTTATGGTCAGTTTAGAGGCCAGGCAAACTAAAATTCTATCTATCTATTGCCCGACGCCTTAATCCCGTAAGGGGTGGCCACAGACAAACAGCCTCCATGTCGCCCTGTCCCCCGCCATTTCACTGCCCTGCTCCCAGCTCACACCCCCCTCTCTCATATACCTCTCCACTCCATCCCATTCTTGGCCTCCCCCTCCCCCTCCCCTCCTCCACCTCACTCACACACACTCTCCTCATCAGTCTCTCACTCTCCATCCTCTCCACATGGCCAAACCACCTCAGTGTGTTTCTCCTAACGCTTCCTATCACATCCACATCCACACCACAACGCTCCTTCCCTCCATCTCATCCTTGGCCTCCCCCTTCCTCTCCCCCCTTCCACCACACACACATACACTCTCCTCGTTAGTCTCACACTCTCCATCCTCTCCACATGGGCAAACCACCTCAGTGTGTTTCTCCTAACGCGTCCTATCACATCCACATCACAACGCTCCTTCACTAGCCACGGTAATTTAATCTGGTATACCACTGTGCTACTGATTTAAACTACTTTTATATTGGCCCATCCATCCCGGGGACATCAATTTATATCTGGAAAGTATTTACCAGAAACCACAACCATAACTGAAACCATGTGTAGTGTTCTTCTGTTTACATCGCAACATCTGTGGACACTTTCCTTCTCTGACACTTCCATTACAGATCAACTCCTTCCCCTCCTCTGAGATCATTAGTAGCCCCAGGGGTCATATGCGAAGGAATGATCATAGAAGAATCGTTAGCAAATAATGGGGTACAAACAGAAAACACTTTAAACTACTGTACTTTCAGTTGTGGTTTCTGCAATAAAGTACCTTTTTTTTCCTTTCTTTTATTCATCTCTATCTTATTTACCTTAGAGTACAAGTAAACATGTTGTACTGGAGTAGCTACATACTGTACAGCCTTCTAAGCCCTTTCGATAAGAGAGAAAGTTAATAAGCTATCAATTTCCCACCTGCTGTAACCCTAGACTCTGAGTGCAGGAGAGGGACGCTGAGGAACCTATGTATAATCAGCCAGCGGACCGGACAGGCAACGTTTATGCAGGTAACATATAAGAGAACTTTGATGCATAGTGT
The DNA here is from genome assembly GCA_018397915.1 of Birgus latro. Taxonomy (NCBI): domain Eukaryota; kingdom Metazoa; phylum Arthropoda; class Malacostraca; order Decapoda; family Coenobitidae; genus Birgus; species Birgus latro. The sequence goes on from JAGKTI010004249.1 coordinate 33,691, forward strand.
GGAAAATGAATCGCTAAGGAAGGGGAGATACAACCACCCACCTGGCATACTCCTTAGGGTTGGCATGAAGGTGTACGAGCAGGGCGGCCAAGTCCTTCGGGTGATAGTGTCGTGCATCAATGAAGGAGTGTGGTGGCAGGTACAGGGTGTAGTCTGCTCCTGTTGGCATAGAATAGCTTATACTCTCCCCATATTTACTTGGCCAAATAATACCATCTAACCTGAATATTAAGCTATACTATGAGATAAACAATGGAGCAGTATGCCAGACACGGGTGTAGCTAAAGGGTGTAGCCTGCTGTTGACATGGGATGGGGGAGGTGGAGGGGAGCCATTTGGTACAGGGTGTAGTGTTCTTTTTTTGCATGGGATAGGGGAGGTGGGTGGACCTGTTACATTTTATATACTCTGGATGTCGACATGATGGACTGTTCTCCAAGCCCCAGCA
>JAGKTI010004249.1:40512-51726 GCA_018397915.1 Birgus latro
ACCAGTTTGACTTGACCAGGTGTAAAAAAAAATAAATAAATAAATAAAGTATCTTGTCTTGCGTCTCAAGTTTTGCGTTTTCAAGTTTTGCGTTTCAAGTTTTGTGTCTCAAGTTTTGCATTTCAAGTTTTGCGTCATAAGATTGCGTTACATCGTTTTCTTATCGACAGTGGCGTCAATTAGGGTGCTGAGGTTTAATGCGCAGAATAAATGGCTGAGGAAATGGTGCTACGGAAGCCGCTAAGCCATTACAAACACGACCCTTATTCTTCACCATCACAGTTAGACAGACAATAACCATGACAAATATATAGTGAAATTAAAAGACAGGATGAGATGGAGGGATAGGGATGGATAGGTACATGAGAGAGGGGGGTGTGTGAGCTGGGGGGAGGGCAGTGAAATGGCGGGGGACAGGGTGGCATGGAGGCGATTTGTCTGTGGCCACCCCTTATGGGATTAAGGCATCTGGCAATAAGTAGACAGACAGACAGAAAAGACAGGAACTCCAGGATCCCATAACTCATACAAATGTGGCACACACACACACTCTGTAAAGTGCTAAGTAACGGAAGATTATGGCAGACTAGCATATCTTGAGGGTATACTTACACTTGGTAGACTAATATGGAGGTATGTGCAGTAGATAATGACCTACATAATTTACATAACTCCCTTTATTTACAAAACACAAACATCAGCATGCCTTACACACACGTAGCACCAGAGCATAAAGGTATCAGCCATGCGAGGTGATTTACATACATAATCTCCATCTAGTGCCAGACGCCTTCATCTCGCAAGGGGTGGCCGTTTGTCTCAATTTCTTGTTTAATGGAGAAGAGAACTAACCCTCCGCCAACCCACTTGTGAGGAAGGCGTAATTTTGCATAAATAAACTGTAAATACATGTCCTACTCACTCTCTGAAGCGGAACAACACGGCGTCTGCTTTGCGTAGGAGCTGGTGATCGTAGGTGAAGTTGCATCGCCACGAGGGACAACCCACCGCCTTCAACTCCCCAGCCTTGATGTCCTCGAATCTGAAAGGTTGGAAGCGGGGGCAATGAGGAAGAAGGAGAAGAAGACTCAGGATTAATTTCAGTATTAATTACACCAAGCTTATTGTTGATACTTGATTCTGTTGTTATTTTTGTTGTTATTGATGATGCTATTGTCCCTAGGCATATCTGAACATGTACCCGGCGAATTGCAGGTTGATTTGGTTATAAACTAATCGCCTCCACGTCACCCTGACCTCTGCCATTTGACTGCCCTTTCTCCAGCTCACACCCCCTCTGTCATAAATCTCCCCACTTCGTCTCATCCTTAGTCTACTCCTCCTTTGCCCCTCCATCTAACTCACACTCTTCTAGTCAGTCTCTCCTCCTCGAAGCTCATCACACGGCCAATCTGTCTAAAAGTATTTCTCTTAACACGTTCAGTCACATCCACGTCAACACCACAAGGCTTCTTCACTTCCTCGTTTGTATGTCTGCCTCGCCAGGTAAGTCCACGTGTTTCTCTTCTAATACTCCTTTCCACTGCTCCCACTCTTACGACCTTCCAACAGGGTCCAAGATTCAACCATATGTTTGAGTACAGATCAAAGTACTGTCATATAGTTATTTTCTTTTCTTACATGTTCACTTTCCTGTTCCTTATCAATGCTTTCAATGAACCAGCAAAATTTTTACCCTGCTGTACCCTTTCAAGCACTTCATCCTTTATAAGTACAGTCACTCATAAACTAAAGTACCCCCAGTAGTGTCATAAGGTGGGATGCAGAGTGAAGGACGTTGTTGGTGTGGACCTAGTACCAGACTAATTGGAGGTCTATTTTCTCTCTTACAATACATAACGTCCAAACTAAGATACAGAGTTCGAACCTGTGAAGCAGAACAATGGAATGCACGGAACGTTAATTCTGTTAAGGTTCAAACACAAAGTAAACAAACCATCCCAACACTACACACTCCCGCTTGAAATTAAACCCACCAAAATATAAAATACCCTTTTGCCCCCTGCCAAAACCCCCCCCCCCCCAAACAATAATAAAAAATAAATAAAATAAATAAATAAAAGCCATTAAATTTGTTGCCCACAATGCATTATACATAATATATAACCTTACAGCAAACCTGATCATATTTCACGCAAAATATTATTACATACAGTTGTACAAGCACCTCAGTTAAACACCATCAGTAAAATATTATGCTACATGCAACTTAATTTACACTTAACCTATCTGGAGGCCACCTTCTCCCACCACTGCCAGTACAAGGTAGTTCTCTGTCACTGTTTGGAGACATGTTCCTCCTGTGGGTCTCCTGCAGCCTGCCCAGTAGCATGCTCATCAGGCTGCGGCTCCTTACTTGCCTCTGCATCAGCCTCCTCACCAGGGGCTTAAATACCTCTCCTTCCTGACAGTGGCCCCTCCAGTACCTCATTTGGGTCTATGTCCTGCACCGTGGCATCATCCCCCAAACTGACTGAACTGGACCCCCCTGCCTTCATGAGTCAAGTGAGCTGCATTTCTTACAGAGCTATAAGCGACTCACATGGACAGAATCCCCCTCCTTGAGATCTGTTACTCTGGTGTGGAAATCAGCGTCACAGTATCTCTTCTTCTCGTCCCCTATTGATGCTGTATTCATTGCGTGATGTGAAGAGATAACAGGTAGCCCCAGCCTCATACGTCTGCCATATAGAATCTCCGATAGTGATTTTCCTGTGGTGCAGTGTGTTGTGGCCCTGTAATGCACTAACTGACGTGCCTGATCTTTGAACGGGATGCCAGGTTTCGAATGTCCGGCTGAACCTCTCGTCACCATCAATATCTCTTGGCCAGTAGACACTTGAACGTGAGTGCTTGATACCACGCTGCTGTAAATAGGTAGAAAATTCCGTGCTGATAAATTGCGGTCCATTTCAGAACTATCTCGTCTGGATATTCTTCTCTTGTCAATACAGTACTTGGAATATAATAACATCAGAGGTTACAGGCGAAGACAATGCCACCTCCACCTATTTTGATCTGTAGTCCACCATGCTTATTGCAAAACAGACAGCAGCAGGCGCCCCTTTAACTGGGTCAACCACATCAATCCACAGTTTGGACTATCCCTTTGGCAATGGTGGAGCCTGAAGAGGGGCCATTCTGGTCTACTTCGTTAGTACTTCACTTGCCTGACATACTGAACATCCCTTTACCATATCCTCCACAGCCCTATCCATGCCGGGCCACCAAGTCAGGCTCCACAGATATTGCTTTATTCTCACAACGCCGTCATGTGCCTCTTGAACATGCTGTAAATACCGCTGGCCAAGTGAAGATGGCACACTGACTTGCCGTACTCCACACATGACCAGTCCACTGATGTCACTCAGCTCGTGACGAAACTGGAAATAAGGATGCACCTCTGTTTCACACAGCCTTGCTGGTGGTGGGCATCCATGCAGCAGCTGTTTATACAGTGCATCAGTTTCAGGATCTGTGGTTGATGCTGCGAGGAGCTGCTGTTCCCAGACAACCGAGAGGCTTCCATCACCAAGCACAGCAACAGTCTCACAGTCACCTTCCGACTCATTCATAGGATTACTTTCATTTACAGGGAGCCGGGGCAAAGCGTTCACCCAAGGAAGCTGTCTTCCTGGTACATACTGGACAATGTATGAGTATGAGTAAGGTATCAGCCGTGCCTACCAACGTGCCACTCGTGCTCCAGCACGTACCGAAAATCAAGAAAAGACTAGCGAGTGCCAAATGGTCCGTGCTTATGGTGAAAGGTTCCCCGTAGATATATCATCCAGCATTCCACCGCACTCACCGCTGCTAACGCTTTTTCTGATACTGAGTACTTACTTTCACACTCACTAAACCTTCTGCTCCACAATGATACAACACACTCTTTGCCTGAGCTGTCTACTTGTGACAACACTGCGCCCATCCCTTTGTCACTGGGATCCGCCATTACAAATATCGGTGGTCGTGCATCAAATGACTGAAGTGCAGAGCAGTTGGTAACAGCATACTTGTTGGCTTGTAATGAATCTGCTTCTGTAGTCCACCTAAAGGGTACATCCTTCCTGAGTAAACATGTCATTGGATTCACAATGGTTGCATAGTTAGGGACAAAGTGGGAAAGCCAGCCACACAGACCAAGACATCTGCGTGGTACTGTTGCCCTGAGGGGGCTGGAGTGCCAGGGTAATGCAAACAGGATTCTGGAATGGAGAAATCCCTGCAACATCCACAGAAATAAATTTTAGGTTTAGGGAACACAGATTTTTCCATGTTAATTGTATCATTGGTCTCACGTAGCCTTCGGAAGTCCATCCTGAGCCGATTGTGCTCCTCTTGGGTCCAACCAGCACTGATGGTGTCGTCCAAGTAACGTTCACAACCACAGATGTTCATTAACTGCCTATCCAGTAGTTTTTGGAAGGCAGCTCCACCTGAAGTTAGACCAAATGGGACTCTCTTGAAGTGGAACAGTCCCTCACGGGTAAGGAATGTTGTGACATGCCGAGATGGTTCAAGGAAAAGCAAGTGATACGCCGATCGAAGGTCTATTTGGCTAACAACAGTGCTCCGTACCTTTGAAGCCCTGCGATGGGAAGTATGGGATAAACCTGCGACACCAGCTGACTGTCAGGTCCTAGTAGATCAACACAAAGGCAAATGCTATCAATTTTTTTTCAACACAAAGGCAAATGCTATCAATTTTTTTTCTCTGATACTGCAAGAGGGCTAATCCACTACAAAGTATCATTTGGTTCTATAATCCCAGTCTTTTGAAGCAGCTGAAGCTCACGGGATACTTCCTCTCTCACTGATACAGTATGTGGAGATTATGATGCACTGGAATGACATTGTTCAAGACAATTCTGTGCTGATATCCATGGACAGCAGGAAGGTCAGCGCTTGATTCCTCTTGTACTGACAAAACTTCACCTGTATCAGGAATTATAGTCAGCCCCAACTGAGTCATTAAATCAAGTCTCATGATGGCTTCTATTACACTGAAATGAGCTGCATAAAACCCCGTAGTCGCATGGTGTCCACTGATGGATACACAGGCCTGTCGAGTTCCAGCCACATAAAGGAATGCGTCCATCTTTGTGGAGTTTAGTAGCAGTAGGGTTCAAGGCAGCTTCCCCCAAACTGTTTCCGAGCAAAAAGTAGGCTGAACACCGAAACTGTAGCACCCGTGTCGAATTGGAGTTCTGACTTTCTATGCTGCTCTCCTGCGATGACGTCTTGACAAACACGCCATCCTGTGCAGAACTAAATACTTCCTTGCATTCTGTAGCAACGGCAGGCTCCTTTCTCCCTTCTGAGCAGCACACAACTGTCCAATGTCCACGTTTCCCACAGCACCGACACAAGCTTTGCCAAGCGGGACATTCAGCAGAACGAGGATAATGACCTGGCATACCGCAGCTCGTGCACACACTTCCTTGCCTTCACTGATGAGGCTTGAACTCTGCAATATTTTCTGTACTCCAGCTTCTGAGTCATTGCCTATGGTGTCAAGCTTTGCTACGTGAATTCGATCACTTGATGAAGGATTCTCAATGATTCTTAATTCCCGTAGACACCTCTCAAAGGCTTCAGCTTGGTTCAGTAGGATTTCCAACGTAAGATCCTTATTCTGAAGGAACTGCTCACGGAGACGAGGATATCTCGTCCTCTTGGCGACTTGGTCAAGTATCATCTCATCTAACAGTGTTCCAAAAGTACAATTCCTCGCCAGTACCCGTGGTGGAACAATGTAGTCAGCCGTAGATTCATTATCTTGCTCTTATCTACTTAGAAAATTGAATCGTTCTACGACAACGTTCACTTGTGGAGTGTAAAATAACCTCGGCTGCCGTGGGGTGGTGGTATATTCATCTTTCTCATTCTGTGAACGTGTTGGCTGCTTGTAGGAAATCTTTCGTGCCTCAGAACCCACACTGTGTAGTAACAGCCTTTTCCCGCTCCATCGAAAACTGTGATACTCCAATGGCAGATAGAAACGTCTCAAATCTGTGTTCCCAGTCACTGAATCTGACGTTAGGCTTTCCTGGATTTTGCTTGAAGGGTGGGAGAGGCGTTTTACCAACAGCCTCCATCTTATTCACTGCGCCAGTATGTAGTGTCACAAGGCAGGAGTAAGAGACGCTGTCGCTGTGAGATTAGTACCAGACTAACTAACGGAGGAGAAAAATACGGAATCACGACTCAACGTAATTTAAACCTGCGAGGCCCCTTCCTTCACGCCATCTAGTGCACGAGCTGGATAAGGGAGAACGGGAATAAAAGAAAACGGTGATAGGGCAGACTATGGTTAGATTACGAATGGGGAAACTATAGGCCTACCACGCGAAACTAAGTTAATTTTATCAATACTTAATCATACATGAGCATCCTTCACCTTCGATGCCATGTGGGTAGTGAATAGCGTACAATATACCGTATTAACGCGACAAGCAGTCATACCGATGATAAAAGTCTGCAGCTCGGACTATAAGAGATGTATTAATAATGGGTAATGGGTAGGAAGTATGAGGGGAAACAGGACAATGAGACGGAAATAGGTGGGTGGGGACCTGGCGGTGTGGTAAAATGGGGCTTATGTGTACGTGATAGGTAAATGTGTAAGTGAATCTGTAAGTGAATGTGTATACGTATGTGTATGTGTGATATGTGGATGGATGTGTTAACTATTTGTACTTATCACTTTAGTCAACATTTTCTTACATTCTCGGTTTCCATTACCCTATTTGTGGATCATATCTTCCTCATTCATACCAGTGATATTGGGTGGAAAGGGTGGAGAGTGAGAGACTGACGAGGAGAGTGTATGTGAGTGAGGTGGAGGGAGGTAGGTAGGGGGAGGGGGAGGCCAAGGATGAGATGGAGGGATGGAGAGGTATATGAGAGAGGGGGGTGTGAGCTGGGAGCAGGGCATTGAAATGGCAGGAGACAGGGCGACATGGAGGCGATTTGTTTGTGGCCACCCCTTACGGGATTGAGGCGTCTGGCAATAGATAGATAGATAGATATTGGATGTATGAGATGGTGATGGTGATGAAGTGTTACTAATGGTGATGGTGACTGTGGTGGTGATGGTGAAATGAGTGGCAAATCGCTTCTTTGCGTTGTTATCTGATGTCATTATACTCTGTGTGTGTGTGTGTGTGAATTTGTGCATGTGTGCCTATATGCTTTCCTTATGTGTGTGTGTGTCTGTGTGCGTGTGTGTGTTACGGCTTCTCGTCAGTGGCAGAGATGTGTGTACAGGGGCAATGAGACGTGAAATCATGTTTACAAGCTCGCCACCATTCGCTTCCTTCCCTTCCACCAGTCAAGTTTAGTAAACGAAATTACTTTATATGCCTAGTAGTGTAGCATCGTGAGGGGCTAGGGTGCTTAGTGCTGGCATTACTAGAATGACCAGTCGTTCTTCCTTGAGCGGTACAGACAATAAACCCCAAGTACCATCGGATCAAACACAAAATCGGATTTGGTGAGTCTGAACCCACATGACCACAAGGCATCCATCTGGTTAATCCTACTATTCAGCACAGTAATATTTAGCTTGTCACTCAGCGCATGGTCACCTGAAGACAGCGCTAGCATAGGAGTGGATGGTGGCTTCCCCCAGTACAAATAAGTCCTATATAAAGTACCAGTTTGTTGAACGCAGGTGATAAATATTAATTGACCAGGTAACCGTAATGCATGAGCGTTCTAAACTAGTTACACACACACACACACACACACACACACACACACAGTCCCAGGCTCATTGAGTATCCAACTGAACACCTGTGGGGAAAGTTTACCTAAAATTTCACCTATTCTGATTTCTTTTTTCCACAGGTTAATGTTCCAAAGAATGATGAAGGTGAAGGAAGAAGTAGGCAGCACTACATCAGGTGAGTGGATGATGGTCCTGTGTAGCCCAAAACGTTAGAGAAAATACAGAATTCAAGCTCTAACCTGTGTCTCCCTCTCAGAACCCAACATTTCCTCTTGTAATGCACCTTCTAGACAGTGTTTTGGTCAGTCTATTTTGAAACCACATAAAAACAACTCACCTCGTCGACCAATCCAGTCCATACCAAGCATCCCACATCAATACAGTCTTCCATTCTTGCTCTGATGCTTGTTTCTCTGGCTTGTGTTCTACCCTGGCATCTACCACTGATACATTCACTCTCATTACCTCTCCCTTTGGTAAATTTCCTTCTCGCCTCTCCTCCCGTGAGTTCCTTCCTTCCGTATCACTATCTTCTGACTTTTTATTTCCTGATTCTTCATCTCTCTCGATTTCTAGCACTGCCTGTCGCTCCATTTTCTCTTTTTCTGCCGTACTTTCCACTAATTTTTTCCTTACTGGTCCATTGTCCTTCGCTGGCTCGATTTCTGTCACTGCCTCCAACGATTTATTTAATTTTGGTGCACTGTCCTTCTCTAAATTGTTTTCCGTTCCTGTTTCCTTCAATTTTACTTCCAACCTGTCCTCCACGAAGTTATTTTCATTTACTTTACTGCCTTCTACTTTGTTCTCTGCTTTACCTTCTTGTGATCTGTCCTCCATTAACTTACTTTGCGCCGCAGTACTCGTCTCAAATTTACTTATCTTTCTCTCGATAACAGGGTCTCTCGCCATCCATGTCTGTGGTCTGGTAAGGTAGGATGCCACAGGCCCCTCATAAGGAGAGTACAGTGTCAAACAGCACACCACGAGAAGGACTATCAAGACGAGGGTGGAAGGCTGACGAATGGCAGATCTGACACACCTAGCACTGCGTTCCCTCATTCTACCAACTTATTCTTTCTCGCCTCACACGATTATTTTTCAGCGTAGACACTGGGCACTGTCTTAACGCATTTTTTATAGCTTACTCTTCCTCCTAAACGATTTTTCACTGATTTTCCAACGTCTGATGTTCCTGCTGTCCATACCACAAATAAAGTTGATGTTCAGGCCAGGTGTTCGTCCCTGGTTATGGCGGAAAATAGTACTGGAATGAGACAGGAAGAGAAACACTGCCAGAGACCCCCCCTTTCGTGTATCACATTTAAATATTCATAAATACGACAGCTGATTTTTCCATTTATAAACATTAAATAATTCAGGAGTAAAATTTTCCTTGGCAGGCTAAAATATATGAGAATAACAGGGCTGTTCAAATAACTGTATTAACTGTTCCTGTAAATGAATTCGAGTAAACAAAACATCGCTGGGGGTGACGTGGCAACATGGCGCTTAACATTTGGAGTTTTAACTTAAATTTGGAGATACATTTGGAGTTAATTTGTGCTCCCAAGTTTATTTCAGACCACCTGTGTAAATTCTCAATAGATTTTTTGAGACACCGATTGTTTTAGAGTTTGTGTGTTAGCCAGATCAGTGTTTTAGTTATCACATTTGAGGGCTATCCGGTTAGCTTTTTATTTTCTCTTTTAATGGGGTGCTTTTTGAGGTACGGGCCAATTAAGTGCAGTTTAAGTGTATAGTCAATAAGTGCCTGTTATAATCCAGCACTGAGATTTGTGGATGTGTTGGCGTTAATGCAAAATTTGTTAGTGAAATAATGCAGGATATTTCAAGTGATTCACAAAAAGAGAAACCGTAATATCCTATTTATCCTCCTTATGCCATTATTTCCTCAATTACTGAAGGTATCTACATTTGAATTTACACGGGCAAGGTGAATGTGTTGGTAGAAGGCGTTGGTAGAAGGTGTTGGTAGAGGGTGTAAGTAGACCTCTGTGGTACGCTTCCTGCCAACCCACAGACCAGGAACTATATTGACAACAGCTGTATTTCCGGATTATGTGTACACCTCTACTCAAGTACCAGTCACAGAGGAAAGTTTAACATTCGACACTTAAAGCTGCTGGTGGAAGATGGTTTGTACTTTTTTGAATTTAAAGCAGCTGGTGGCAGATGGTGTTTGTTCGTTTTTTTTTTTTTTTTTAATTTCAGGCAGCTGGTAGAAGATGGTGGTGTATTTTTTTGTATTTAAAGCAGCTGGTGGAAGATGGTGGTGTATTTTTTTGAATTTAAAGCAGCTGGTGGCAGATGGTGTTTGTTCGTTTTTTTTTTTTTTTTTTAATTTCAGGCAGCTGGTAGAAGATGGTGGTGTATTTTTTTGTATTTAAAGCAGCTGGTGGAAGATGGTGGTGTATTTTTTTTGTATTTAAAGCAGCTGGTGGAAGATGGTGTTGTATTTTTCTGTATTTAAAGCAGCTGGTGGAAGATGGTGTTTATTTCAAGCAGGTGGTGGAAGATGGTGTTGTATTCGTTTTTTTTTATTTAAAGCAGCTGGTAGAAGATGGTGTTGTATTTTTTTGTATTTAAAGCAGGTGGTGGAAGATGGTGGTGTATTTTTTAAAAACTGAAACAGCTGGTGGAAGATGGTGTTCTATTCGTTTTGTTATTTTTTTTCTACAGGTGGAACACATGAAGAATTGCGTTCCTTCCCAGCTCAAGACCCCGCGTAGCAAAACGTAGATAATTTATTGCGAGGAGAGAGAGAGAGAGAGAGAGAGAGAGAGAGAGAGAGAGAGAGAGAGAGAGAGAGAGAGAGAGAGTAACTGGGATGGAGGGAGAGAGAGAGATATACAGGTTAGAGCTTGAATTCTGTATTTTCCCTAACGTTTTGGGCTATACAGAACTCTATCTTTAGAGAGTTTGAATAAGAAGTGATAGAACTGAGACACTTATCCCCCTGAAAATACCCTCCCTTTCTCGTACCTCAGCCTGATTGACGACCTCTTGGGAAATTCCATATTCCTACACCACCCCTGATTACGACATTAGTGCTGTTTTTGCTGTGTACATGTGGATGGGTTCTGTGTGGGCAAAAACGGTAGGGAAAATAGAGAAATGAAGCTCTAACCTGCGTCTCTCTCTCCTATCCAACATTTCCACTCGTTCCAGTGTTGATCGTTACCAAATACAGTAGGCAATGCAACTGGAAGCCACCTGTAACACTCACTCCTTTAGGGGGAAGCTAGAAATGAGTGAAAAACGTGAAATTAGCCTGGCAAAGCTAAAAGGAAAGGAACAATGGCATTCAGCGAAGGATAACTCACTAAAGGGAAGGATTTGAGGACAGTTACATACGTCACCTTTAAGAATAATCTCCCCAAACCCAAAAGGCGAATGACGGTACTATCTCTCAGCTCAGAAATGTCTCTCCCAGT
>JAGKTI010004250.1:0-36011 GCA_018397915.1 Birgus latro
AATAATAATAATAATAATAATAATAATAATAATAATAATAATAATAATAATAATAATAATCTTGAATAAAGATTTAATGTTAAGTAAAGTATATTGTAAGCTGTTTAATACAAGTATAATACAAACATATCTACAGGGATACACTTTAATTTACACCATCTGTTTCAAGTCTTGCATGCACATTTTAGAATACTTGTTGATGTACTTTAATTATATTCTATACATATCCATACTCTTGTACAGAAGAATGAATGACTTATCACTACTATCAGCTGGAGACACATGATTGGGGTCAGAATGAATAGCTAAACTGCAGTTTTTTTTTTTTTGGCTTATGAAATAACATCAATTATGTATTATTTACTTATAGCTGCAATGACATCCTTGCATCTTGTACTTTTTAATACACTCAAAGCAAGCTGCATGAGAGTTAACTCACATTCATGTTAATTCCACGAGCAACTAAGAAGTTGATAAATTCAGTAACTTCTAAACTGACAGATTAACCTGCCCAGTAATACAAAGTACTTGTCTGTACAATATATAAACCGAATTATGATAAATTAAAGTAAAATCCCTCTTATAAACACATCCCACTGAAGTACCCTGACAACAGGATAAAACATTTATATAACTGACAACACTGAGCCCAGGTATGTTGACATACTTTGTGTGCAGATATGGATGTACACTATTTGACAGTGGAGAATAATGAACAGCACAAGTGTCATGAGTTAGATGAGGTTGGAGTGTCACAGAAAGTGTAAGAAGAAATGTCATGACTATCAAGGAAAGGGGTGTCAGGTGCTACAGTGGAAGCAAGGTGTCAGACCTGTGCCGTGTCTTCATTGATGCCTCGGGTGGCCATGAGGTAGGATGCAGCCTTACTGACATCCCAGGAGAAAGAGGCAAGGGTAGAAGTGGCTGCCTCAAGAGGGACACGATGGGTCGGCAGGAGCAGCTGTAGGCGAGCTAACTTGAGTGCACGGTGCACGTCCCATTCACACTCATCAAGTGCTGCCACACACTCCTCCGGAGACACATGCTGAGGATTATACACGTATTTATCTCATGCCCCTCCCTCTACTTAATGCTGCCATCTCCAATTCTTTAGGTTATAATACAACCTCTGCCTCTATTCCCTGTAACTCCTTTCTACCACTTACTACTACTATCAATTACAGCTAACAGCCTCATAGGATTAAGTGCCTATATTTAATAGCCCCTAATGATTAAGTGACTATAGAGCTATATACTGTATAGTTCCTGCTTGTTGCTCAAAAAGGATGCCTTCATGTGAGGGCATTAATATAACCTGACAGCTCTGCTGTCAAGATATAAAAATTGTGCCCCTGCTTTCTCCCTGTTCTCCTAAAGATGGATGGTGACCTGCAGGAGAATGACAACTTCTGCCTGTAGTCCAAAGAGCTCATGATCCGATGAGCTTGGGAAAACAAACATAACAGAGCATTACAGTAAACTCTCAATTATCTGGCGTAATTCAGCCAAACCTTACACCGAATAACGTGAAATGCCTGATATTACATAGTACTGTACTCCCCACTGGCTCAATATTTGTGTCAAGCCAGATATTGTGTTACTCTCCATCTCAACCTATCTTAAAAACTTTCCCATGCATTAAAGATGAAAATTATGCATAAAATACAAAGTAAAGATACTGTACAGTAATACAATAATACATTGCCTGTTGGCTACCATTTATGAGCCGGCTGATACAGCTTGACACTGGATATTGTATGGAACTACCAGTTACATCCCATTTCAGCACCGGATATTGCTTTAATAGAGCCACGCCAGCGGTGCCGGATACTGCGTTGGACCAGATGCTGCGATGGTGGATAACTGACAGCAGTATATCCATACTACGCTAAGAATAGACACCCCATCTCTGAACTGCTCCAGTTGAAAAGAAAATCACAAAGATGTAAGTTGACCCCGTGACCCAAGCACATTAAATCCCTTAGAGTGAACCTCCCCATTATTAGTGCCCTCATAAGAAAGACTCAGTGTTCAACCAACATGTCAGCTGTCTCTGAGTATTCATTAAGAAGCGATTTGTCCAACTGTTCAACCCCACTGTCCTGCTGCTGCATCTTCATCTTTTTCTTTTCTGCACTGCAGATTCTGCCCATCACTCTCTAGACCAGTGGTTCTTAACCTTTTTACTACCATGCCCCCTTTAGTAGTTGGTCCTTCCCTCCACGCCCCCCTTGCATCTTCAACCCATGATAAAATTCCCTCCCAGATTTTAAGGAAAAACTGAAAAAATTGATGTTTTTAGTCATTTTATTGAGCACGAATTCTGTGCAAACAATATACCCAGCATACTCAATGATGTTACTTTCTTACTAATTTAACCCGCCGAGTCCCACCGACATACGACGCACGTTGCTATTTTTTTCCGCAAACAGACCCAACGACGTGCATCGTACGTCACGCAGTTGCAAGGCCCATTGTGTGCACTTTTTTCAACATTCGCTGGTGATTTTTGGTAGGCATATGTGGGAGACCTTCCTCTACCTGCTGTCAAGCGGGGATACTGCCTGGGCCCACCTAACCCCCCTTCCCCCCCTCCCCCCACAATGGGCAATTCACCTGTTAGCAGTAACCTAGCCAGTAAAGGTATGTTGCCCCACGGTCTCTCCAATGATGAAATTCACGGTGAAAGTGATTCCTGAGGTGGAGGACAAAGAAACAAAGAAGCCAGAGGTAGAAACAAACAGAAGTGATGAAGTGGTAATGTCGTAAAGGAAGGTGCCATATACTGGAGTTCTGGGCGAGTGAACATTGCTTATAAACACCTATGTTATTGTGTGAAAACCAATATAGACTTGTATTACACATAAATTCGTACCAAATAAATGAAATAAATACGTAATTTAAAGTGGCTTGAATTAGTTAACCCTTCCATAGTTCGTTTTCTTTAGCCAGGTACTCTGAAAAAGAAGGAAACCGTAAGGTTGAGTGACACCTGTATCAACATTTTTTTTTACCTCAGGATCACGATTTCCCTATGAATTTTCAATGTTTCTCACCAAAAGCGAAGGTTTCAGCCAAAAAACAAAAAGTCGAAAATCGGTCGAGATCTAGGGGTAGGCTGGGTTAAAAACTGGTCAGGACTGGACGGGTTAACGAGATACTTGACACTGCTTCTTAACTACCAGATCTTGAATGCGTGGTCGAATGCCAGACGGTGAACAACATAAGTCCCCTTCAACGTTCAGCCGGTTTCTGTACTTGGTCTTGACAGAAATGAGCATGGAAAATTCAGCTTCATAAAGATACGTGGATCCAAACATTGTCAGAATCCGAAGGGCTTGATGTGAGATTGGAGGGTAAACAGGAAGGTACTTGACCCAGAATGTCTCAAGATCCAATTCTTTGAAGTCTTCCTCAGCTGAGGAGTTGAACTTTAACTCAAGAGAATGCTCTTGCACTTCATCCGGAACATCAGCTACCTCACATTGAAATGGGTTCCTGATGAATTTCCAGGCTTCACGCTTCTCATCTATATCTGGGAAGTATTTGATTAATTCTGCTTTGTCAGTCAGAGGAGTGATTATTATTATTATTAACTCAGATTCAAGGTAACTGTGAATGAAAGCAGAACCCAAGTTACTAAAACTGGATGAATTTCTATCCTGAATTCGACATTTCCAGAGGTCGAGTTTGGCCTTGAAGGCTCGAGTGGTGTCGTGGCGCATGATGATGATGTTTTCCCTTGTAGTTTAAGGCTGATTGCATTCAGAGCTTTAAAGATGTCCACCAGGTAAGCTAAAGATAGCAGAAAGCCTTCAGACTGGAACTTGTCACGATCTGCCTTCTGCTGTGAATCTAGAAGTATTACTACTTCTCGTAGTTCATAAAGCTGTCCAAACATGTTTTGTATTTCTTTCATAATCATCTTGATATTGGCCACACTCTTGTTAAGAAAATTACAAAAATAATTAGAGAAATTCCTACTTTTGTCCCAGGCTCGTGCCCTCCCTGGAATTTACTCACACCCCCCTAGGGGGGCGCGCCCCCCAGGTTAAGAACCTCTGCTCTAGATTTATCTGTGTGGATGTCCATGGTTTCCCAGAGCACTGAGTTTTTAGGTGGTTTTGACTGTGCTATTGTGGGGCATTTCTTCATTTTCTTCTCTTTTTCCCATTTTTCCTCTTTCCTTCCCACTCCTGCGTAGCTTGTTTAGTTAGGACGGGTTAAGGATTCTTTTGGTTCTAGCCTTTATTTTCTATATGTTTGCTTTCTTTGTATGGAACTACACAGTACTTCTTGCAGCTCCCATGTGCCATTTTCATTTTATTTGCTACTCATGCAATCTCAGGAATTTTCATTTGGGGGAGAGTTTTTACCTTATATGACTGGTTTTGCTTATATTCTATATAGTTAATGTTTATGAATGTCTTTTTATTTTTACTGGTATGTTTTGGGCCTGAGAACAATGATCAGCCAAACAAGTGTCTCTGTTCATCACCTATAGTCTCCTCCCAGGATGCCAGTTCCTGTCTTTATGAGGGGTACTGGGCTGGTCTGTGAAGAATGCTCAGCCCATCAGTGTTTTGGATGTTCTTAGGAACTGTCTCTACAGCCAGGGCTTTTGAGGTGATGTCCTAGTGGATGTGAACCTCTTTCTTGATCACTTTGATACCGGGTCTCACATCTGACGCCTCTGCTCAGAGGGACATCCAGCATCCCATTAATTAGATCCCACTACATCAAAGATCCCATGGCAGCATCTTAGAGGGTATTCATCCATCTTGACAACTACTTCGGCCACATCTGTCAGCCTAAATTGTTTCCCACAGAATAGGTCTTTCAGGATCATCAATGCCATCATGACCCCTTCACTCATCATGGTCAGAGGCCTGCAAATTTCAGTTTTATGTTCCACATTCATTGTGCTAAGAGAGAGGCTGCCTATGTCTTTTGTGTCAACCATGCTAAAGTAAATTTACAGAACTTCAACCAAACTTCTGGCTAGAAAGTTCTGAGAAATGAATGTGACTTTCCTCTTGATATTTGGGGTTTCTTTCCTCCTGTTCAGCTTCCTGAAAACATTTCATCACATGACACATTGTATCAGTACCCTGATGTTCTCATACTCCCTTTCAGGGCATACAAGAAAAGTCCTATAAGTATAGTACTCCCAGAAAAGGACAACTTCCCTGGGATGGCCTTGCTCAGTGCTGAGACTGAAACTGGAACTACTTTTGTTAGGGCTTCTCTGCCTTTGGTGGCTCCACAACCTTACAGACATTGATTGACTGACTGTATTAAAGTCTGGCGGTGCAACTGCCAGGGTCATATGCCGCCGGAGAACAAGCTAAAAGAAACAGCAAATAAAAAGTGAATACTCAAAATAAAGTTAATAACTTACTGGGAATAAAACATTGAAAAGTATAAAAGAATAGATTATAAAATAACAATTACTTATAATAGTGGAAGGAGGCCTGCCTCCTGAAGAAAACTAAAAACATCAGTAAAATTGCTAGAGGCTCCACCAAGCATCAAAGAGAGACAGTAGGCACCATCTGTCCCTCTATGCCTATGGAGGAATCGCTGACGTAGGTCCCCCAGACTTGGACACTCGACCAGCAAGTGACGGACAGTAAGGGGAACAAGGCAATCATCACAGTGCGGTTGAGTCTCACCACTCATGAGGAACCCATGTGTAAGCCGAGAGTGACCAATATGAAGCTAGCAAGAGCCACCTCCAAACGCCATGGGAGGGAGGGAAGAACCCTTGGCACAACCACTCTTTGAAAGATTTCCTTTAGTTTATTATGAGCAACACCATCCCAGTGTCTCTGCCAGCACGTATGAATTCTGGACCGCAAGTAAGATGTTATATCAGAAGCAGGAAGTGGGTAGTCGGATGGGGGCTGTTAAGAAGCCTCAGCTTTAGCTAATGTATCTGCCCTCTCATTGCCCACCACACCAACATGTGCAGGAACCCAGCAGAAATCCACTCTCTTCCCCTGACGACAAATGAGGAACAGCCACTCCAAAATAGCTAAAACTAGAGGACGGGAGGAGTTGAAAAGTCCAGGGCCTTAAGTGCCCCTTGAGAGTCGCTAAAAATAGTAAAATGACTGTCTTGGTGAACAAACATCAACTTCAGGGCTAAAACAATAGCTGACAACTCTGCAGTAAAAATTGAGGCAGCCAATGGAAGACTACCTCTATGGCGAAAATTGGGAAATACCACTCCAAAACCAACACCAGAGGCGGATTTAGAGCCATCCATATACACAGGCAGAGAACCATCATGTTTAGAAGAATGTTCTAAAAATAACTGTAAAAGAGACTGAGGAATGACAGAATCCTTTGAGCCTGCTAAAGACCTGCAGAAAGTTACCTTGGGCGAGATCCATGGCGCAACCCTCGGGATCCAAACCGGACTGACAGGAACTGCCAACAAACCAAACTCCTCCATGATATCCCAAACCCTAAAGCCAAACGGATGAGGCATGCGAGGGTGCCTATGATAAAAAAAATAAAAAAATAAAAAAAATATGTCGCATCACACACTCACTGACAAGTGAGTCTGGAAGGCGGTGAATCCGGAGCCAGCACCCCGTTGCTATATACTGATGCAGCAGACCTAAGGGAGGCACGCCAGCCTCCACCAACAAACTGGAAATCGTAGATGACCGAAAAGCACCAGTTGCAAGGCGAACACCATCATGATACACAGCATCTAGAGTTTTTAGTCTGGACTCTGTGGCAGAGGAGTAGACCTCACAGCCATATGACAGCTTGGATGTTACAAAAGCCTGAAACAGATGCAAGAGTGTCCTCTGATCAGCACCCCAAGAGGTATGGGACAGAACCCTCAACAGATTGAGAGCCTTCATACATGATACTTTAAGATTTGCCAAATGTGAAACCCAAGTCAAACAGCGGTCAAATGTCAGGCCCAAGAATGTTTCTGCCACACAACTGAGTCTCCTGTCACAAAGCTGGAGATCAGGGTCCGGGTGTACCCCTCTCATCCTCCAAAAGTGCATAGCCACAGTCTTGGAAGGGGAAAACCAAAAATCCTTGGAAGCTGCCCAGGCAGAAATCTTCTCCAAGGCAAGCTGCAAATGCCGGTCAATAGCAGACATGTGGGAGCCAGAAAACCATATGGCTAAGTCATCCACGTAAAGAGATGAGGATACCCCATCAGGCACAGTGTCACAGATACCATTGATGGCCACTGCAAACAGGGAGACACTTAAGATGCTCCCCTGTGGGACACGCGGCGCAGAGAGGGTAGAACCCACACGAACCCGAAACACACGATCAGTCAAGAAGTCGTCAAGCAGCAATGGCAGCCGACCGTGTAAACCAAAGGCATGAAGTTGCTGGAGGATGCCATAGCGCCAGGCAGTGTCATAAGCCTTCTCAAGATCAAAGAACATAGCCACAAGATGTTGCTTGGAGGCAAAAGCTTCACGGATCGATGCCTCGAGCCTGATGAGGTTGTCCGAAGTACATCGGAATTTACAGAAGCCACTCTGCGAAGGAGAGAGGAAGCAACCCTTCTCTAGAAACCACACAAGCCTGATATTGACCATCTTTTCAAACAGCTTGCACACGCACGATGTTAAAGCAATTGGGCGATAGTTTGAAACCTGGGAATGGTCCTTACCAGGCTTGGGAATGGGGAGGACAACACCCAACTTCCAACTCTTGGGAATAGAGCCCTTGCCCCAAACCCTGTTAAAAAGATCCAATAAAAACTGAAGTGAACTAGTCGGTAGATGATGAAGCATAACGTATGGAATTTCATCAGGTCCGGGAGCAGTGTCACCACACTCTGAGAGGGCAGCAAGTAGCTCACTGAGGCTAAAGTCTAAGTTATACAGCTCTCTGCCACAGGAGTGAAAGTCAAGACCCACCCTCTCCTGATTCCTATGAAAGATAGCACACAGTTTAGAAGGATCTTTTCTTGAGACAGCATAAAACTGATCTGCAAAAGCAGAGGCTACTGCATCTGGTGCAGACACAAGATCACCCTGAAGTGGCAACACTGGTGGGGAGGGGGGTGAGAACCTACCAGAAATCTTGCACACCTTTTTCCACACCATTGGCATTGAAGTAGTGGACGTAACTGTGGAAACATACGACCTCCATGAGTTGCAGCAAGCCTTCATGACCCGTCGCTTTGCGAAACTGGATTTTTAGAAAAACGACATCACGATTGGCAAAATACCGACGGGCAGCCGCTTTGTAAGCTCTTCTCACTGTAAAGCACTCATCATTCCACCATGGCACAGGTCTCCGGGAAAAAGCACCAGAAGTCCGTGGGATGGAATGAACCCCTGCTGAGAGAAGAGTGTTAGTAAAATAACGTTCAGTATCATCAATAGTTGAAAAATCAGTAACCTTGTAGGCAAATACACACAGTTCCTCGAAGAGACACCAATCAGCCCTATCCAGACACCAACGTGGCATACAGGCTGCAGGAACAGAGCGAGTAGTCTGGACCAACCCAGGATAATGGTCACTACCATGTAGATCATCCAAAACCTCCCAAGAGAAATCAAGGGCACAATCAGAGGAGGAAATGGTTAGGTCAATGACAGAATACGTTCCAGTCTGAACATGAAAATGGGTCGGTCTCCCATCATTTAGTACCACCAAATCTAAATCCCCAACCAAAGAGGCAAGAAGATCATCCTGGGGATTTGAAAGTGAGTCACCCCACAAAGGATGGCGGCCATTAAGGTCACCAAGGAGTAGAAAAGGGGGTGAAAGTTGACTAATAAGGGTCTCTAGATCTGTACATATAACAGGAATGGAAGGTGGAAGGTAGAGAGATGGTATAACACCTCTCAATGTGCAACTGTACAGCTAGAACTTGAAGGGGAGATTGGATTGTATAAGAAATCAAGGGGACATCAAATCGGCACAGAACGGCACATCCACCGCTGTGACCACCAGGAGGAGATGCATGGAATACCTTACACCCTCTGATAGAAGGAAACGGTCTATTCCCCACCACTGTCTCCTGGAGACAGACACAGAGCGGATTCAGAGCAGAGAGTAGTAACTGCGATTCCTCCCTATTTGCCGTGGGACCTCTACAATTCCATTGAAGACAAACAGGAACTGATTGAGCCATACTGATTAGTATTACCGAGCGGGTTTGGATGGAGGCTTATGAAAGCCCTTTGGAGAAGCCTATCCAGACCGAGCGGGTTTGGATAGAGGCTTATGAGAGCCCTTTGGAGGAGCCTGCCCAGCATCAGAAACCCGGACCCTCTTTCTAGCGTCTGAAGGTAAACGTGAGGATGAGGAAGTTAGTTTTACTACATTCCTTCTTGGAGAGGGCACACCAGTTTGTTTGGTAGGCGGCTTGGGGGCCGCCTTTAGAGATGTAGGATGGCCAGTGCCCCCACCAGAAGCCCCAGAAGTGGGAGCAGAGTCCCCAGGACTCGAATCACCCGAGAAGGCCATCCCATGCTTCAGATCAGAATCACCAACGAGCTGTTTAACAATATCCCCAGGTGGGAACTGAGCCAGATCTGAACCATCATCATCTGCTGCCACCTGGCTAGTTCCCTCAGCAAGCTGGGCAGAGGGAACAGGAAGGGTGTCGACGTAAGTGTCAACAACTGACCTTAGGTGGCCAGTCTTCATGATCAGAAGACTCTGAACAACAATGACGTTTGCCAGATACAGATGGAGCCTCGGGCTTACTGGGTAAGATGGCCTTACAGACATTCTCTTCAACAACCCCAGCTCTAAGTTGCTGCTTGCTGGATTCAGAGATCAGTGACATTGTGAATGTGGGACATCATCCTAGTGCTGAGATGTATGACTTGGCTTGCATTCGAATGATATTAGCAACTGTCAGTTTTGGTGTTCTCATGGAGTGTCATTCAGTGCATGCAAACGCTAACTCTACTTCTCACACTCCACAGATGTGGCCTAGCCAGATTTGGACCTGGATGTTCCCAACTCCAATTGCACTGCTCAGCCTCATTCTGGCCTGCTGCTCCTCCACAGCAGTCTTCCACCTGCCACGTGTGTTTCTCCCTCAGCTCCCAACCATTGTCAACAGTTCAGTGATCCCATTACTCCTTGTGGTGATTACTTTGGCACAGGATCCACCTTCTATTGGGTTTCAGAGGCTTTGGAGTTCCATCATTAAGACAGGTCCATCCCTCACATAAGTTTCTGCCTTTGGTTTTAAGTTGCTGTTTCTTATGCTTTTTACACTATGACAGTCTTAATTTATCTTTAATGCTTAGGAATGTCCTCTGTTTGCTACTGACCAGTTTTCCAGTGCCATTGGTATTTGGAAGACCTGGGTTTAGCTTTGCTTCCTGCTCCATCTAGGACACTGTTTATCCTAAATATCTGACTGCCATCACAGAAGGGGAGGAGGTTTGTTACTGATCAGGCAGGAGGACATAAAGAGTGAATTTAGTACTCACCTTTTCTCTCCCTCCTAGTGACTTGACAGAGGTGTTGGTCATCAAGAAGGCCCTCACATCCAGTTGGGTGTCAGTCCTACTGCTCTACAATTTATACCAAAGACATTACCCATGAAGAGTTCCTCCTTTATTTCCACCAGCTGCTTGTACTGTCCTTTATCATGAGTAATTTTAATGCCCACCATGACCACTGGGATCCCAATATGGGTTCCTATAACCTGAGAATCGCAACATACAAACATTCTCCGTGTTTTGCATGGATTTGAGCTACTCAATGATCAAAACCATGACCCCAGTCTGAGTTGTCCAGGCTAAGCCTAGTGGAATGTCCCCCTGACAGCCCTCTAAGATTTCAAATTTAGCACTGTGACATGACCCAGGAGCCTCATCCCACAATGCACCATGCCACCCCTATCGCAGTTCCTATTTACATATTGGTTTCTCCATGGTAATCCTGGCAGAGCTGTTTATAACATTTATCCAGTTCCCAAGCTTTTGTTGATTTTTTTTTTTTTTTATAATGCAAGGAAGAAGGAACCAAGGGCCATGGGCCCGCATACTGTTCCTTCCAGGAAAAAGTAAAAACATTACAAAAGAGAGCCAAATTCAAGCTCAATTCATTTCGAGATGCCAGGACACACTGCGTTTGAAAGATTGGAGATCACAGGAAGTAGGGAATACAGACAGAGGGAGACAGTTCCAGAGCTGACCAGTTGCATAAATGAAGGATTGGGAGTGCAATGGATTTGGAAAATGGTGCAGGGTGGTGCATGATTGGCTCATAAGCATTCATGTTTTCTTGGCAACAAATACAGGAGACCTTGTGACATCTGCATATCATGACAAAAGGGTGGATATTGCCCATGCACTTCATGTCAATGAATAAATGGTGTGCATGGTGAGGAAATACTGTGGGATGATAAGTGCAAGTGCTAGTACCATGGCCTGGTTGCAAAGTGAAGTCTCCCCTGCTGAAGCTGAAGGTGCCACTTCCTATGTTGAAGAAAGTGATAGAGGAAAGTGGCTTTGAAATGGCCTAGGTACTTACTGTAATATGGAAGAGACTGGACTATTTTGGAAACACATGCCTTCCTCTACCTTTCTGGATTTGAACCCTGGCACCTGCCAGACTTCATGGCCAGCAGTGCATCTTGTGTGGCAGTGCAATTGGTAAGTGCATGCTTTGGAGGTTTGTCATCCACCAGTTTGACAGTCCCCAGGTATGCACTGAGTGGAATCACAATTCAGAAGGGCTAGCCATAGCCCAGGTAGTGACTTGCTAGTCTGAATTTATGTTTGTTCCCACAGCCAAAGAGTTTTGACGGAAACAACTCATCTTTCAAGGTAATACTCGTTATGGGCAATTGCTCAGGCCATCCTGCATGTGTAATCAGTCATCATTCAGTAGTATGAGTGACACTACCTCCATGAGTCAACTTTTGAATTTCAAAAAAATTATTTCAGTCGTTAAAAGGCTGTACTGCAAGACAACCTATGAACAGATGCAGCAGGCCACAGATTGGAGGTGTAGCTGGAGGGCCTCAAAAGGGGAGAAGAGGAGGATAGGATGAAGCAGATGTGGACATTGGAAGCATTCACCTTCAAAAAAGGTAGACAACATTAGTGCAAACACTGAAGGAGTTTTAGAGACAATTTAGCCAAAGGGACGCAATCACCAACTTCATGTAGGCATGGGGGAACATCAGTGTTGAGTTGATTCGGAATGGGTGGTGAAGCTCCTGCCGCACATTTACCCAGCAACAACAATAAGTCCCCTACACGGATTATCAATTCTTTATTGGTCGCAGTGAAGGTAACCTGCATCATACCAAAGGAAGAATTTGCATCCATAATGAGAGAAAATATGCAGAACCTACTGAAAAGAAAAGTAAACTCCTAACACCAGGCAACAAAGGCCATTTGGCACTAAATCATAAAAAGAAACGCACAAATAAGAAATGGCAATATATGACACAGCGTAAAAGAAAACAATACTAATAACGAGGATTAAAAAGGCAAATGGCACTACAAGAAATGAAGTGAATTGAGAAAGAAAATTATATTCCAGAATGAAGATGGATTAAAAAAAAAGAGAGAAAAACAAAACAGACCAGTGAAAAATGAGAGGATTCACAAAGAAAATCACTAAGACAAGGAGGACAATTAAAGAGGGACATGAAAGGAAAGACATGCTGCTCCTAAGCATCATACAATGGACACTCAGAGAAAGATGACATATGGATAGGTTAGTGCCACAATGACAACAGAGAGACATTAAAAATTAGTAAATCTGGAGTGGCCAATCCAAAGACTGGCCAATGCACAAAACTAGAGGGTGGGGGGGGTGGGTGAGGAAGATGGCTAGAGGGAAGAGAGAGAGAGAATGTATTTACCTAACTGTATTTACCTAATTGTCATATACAGGAAATGAGCTACGCTCGTGGGGTCCCGTCTCTGTTTCTCAATAAGTCAATTTTGCCTTAAACTCATTTAAATTTTTAGACTGGACGATCTCTTTGCCCAGGCTATTCCACAGGTCTATGTATCTATAAGGAAAGCTATATTTCTTGATGTCCTTCAAGCAGCTGGGCTTCTTTAGTTTCATTCTGTGTCCTCTTGTTACCCTCTCATCCCACACAAACAGATTTTCTCTGTCAATTTTATCTACTCCTATCATGGTCCTGAACACTGCAATCATGTTGCCCCTTTCTCTCCTTTCCTCTAAGGGAGGCAAATCCAGCTTTTCCAGCCTCTCTCTGTACGACAAATCTCCCAGACTGGGGACCATCTTGGTTGCAGTTCTTTGTATTCTCTCAATCTTGGTTATATCTTTCTTTTTGTGTGGGGACCACACTACTGCTGCATATTCTAACCTGGGGTGGATCATGGCCACTATCAATTTTTTCATCAACTCATCCATGTAATGAAATGCCACGCTTATATTGGTCAACAGTTTATATGTCTCTCTACCTACCTTATTTACGTGCTTTTCTGGTGACAAACTATCCGGGACCAGCACTCCCAAATCTTTCTCTTCTCTCGCTTTTTTAATTGGTTCATTACCCATCAAATAATTCAATGATGGCCTCTTTGTGCTTTTACCCATTTCCAATATTTTACATTTTTTTGTGGTGAATTTCATTTCCCACATCCGGCTCCAGTCATGTATCCTATCCACATCCTCCTGTAGCATTTTACAGTCCTCTTCAATCTCTACCTTTCTCAAGATCTTTGCATCATCAGCAAACAGACTTGTGTGACTGTTCACTCCATCTACCATATCATTTACGTAAATCAGGAACATTACCGGTGCCAACACCGAGCCCTGTGGGACACCACTTGTTACTTCCCTCCATCCAGATGTCCTGTCCTTTATTACTGTCCTCATTTGTCTGTTACTCAAAAAGTCTCTCATCCAATCCAGGAGGCTTCCCTTCAGTCCTCCGATATGCTCTAATTTCCATATTAGTCTCTTGTGGGGTACCCTGTCGAAGGCCTTCTCCAGATCTAAATACACACAATCCACCCAACCGTCTCTCTCCTGTAGCACGTCAATCGCCCTTGAGTAAAAGATCAACTAGTTGGAAACACATGACCTTCCACTTCTGAATCCAAATTGACTTTCAGTCAAAATATTCTTCTCTTCCAGATATTTTATCCATCCATCTTTCAGGATTCTCTCACACAATTTAGCAACCATGCTGGTTAGGGACACTGGTCTATAATTCAGGGGTTCTTCCTTGTTTCCTCCCTTATAGTTTGGTACCACATTTGCCCTCTTCCATTCCCAAGGCACTTTCCCCTCTTCCAGGGAAGACACAAACTATGAATCTTATCTGCCAGTTGTTCTCTGCATTCCCTCAGTACCCAATTAGAGATTCCATCCAGTCCTGGGGCTTTCTTCTTGAGTTTTCAGTAATTTATACACTTCCACCTTTATATCTTTTACCACTACATTTCTAATTACTCCCTCCCCCCTCCACAAACTCCCTTTCCTTAGTGAAAACCAATTGGAAACATTTGTTCATTATTTCAGCTTGCATTACTGGATCCTTGTAGACCTCTCCTTCTACTTTCAGTCTGGTGATTCCTTCCTTTTGCTTCAATTTGCCATTAACAAATCTATAAAACAATCTGGGTTCATCCTTACATTTGTCAATTATACCTTTTTCAAAGTTCCTTTCTTCCTCTCTATGTATTCTTGTATTTTCATTTCTAGTTCTTTTATATTCTTCCTTTGTTCTGTTATTACCTCTCTTTCTCCATTTGTTCCATGAAATATCCCTCTCTTTTTTTGCTGTCATACACCTTCCAAATTATAGAGGTCTAGAAAGATATCCCACTTCCTCTGTATCTTTCTTGTTTCTCCGAATTTTCTCCAATCAGCATTTTTGAAAAAATTTTCTCACTTCTGTAAAGGTTGCTTTGTCAAAGTTGTATCTTCCTTGCCTATAAAGCTTATCTCTTGGCACCATGTTCCCTATTCTCATCTGGAACTCAGTGACCACATGATCACTCAGGATACAGATATTTCAAAGATTCAATTACATCAGGTTCTTTGGATAGTAGCAAATCTAATCTTGCTGGTGTGTCATCACCTCGGTATGTCTCTTCTTTGACCTACTGCGTCATTACATTATTCATTGCTATATTTAACAATTTAGTGCCCCACGAATCTTCACTGCCTCCTGAGTCCCATTCCTCCCAGGTCACCTCTTTACAATTAAAGTCACCTATTAGGATTATATTGTTGCTTTTCTCAATCACTTTCTCTAGATAACTAACCATGTCTGACAACATCTCCTGGTATTCATCGTCATTCCATGCTCTCATCTTAGGGGGAACATATACCACTGCCATATCTCACTTACCGTTCTCCCCAGTTTGTAATTTCATATTTATCACTTCGGCCCTGCCCTCTGCCATTTCCACAGTATCTACATTTATGTTGTCCTTCACTGCTATCATCACTCCTCCTCCCATTTTTTCTTTTCTGTCTCTTCTCCATAATTTGTATTTCCCATCTCCCATATGAATATCAATATCTCCATTCAATTTAGTCTCTACAAAGCACATACCATCAGGTTCGTGTACCCTCAAAAAATCATTGATTTCTAACCTTCCCGATATTAGTCCATCAATGTTTGTGTATGCCACTTTCAAACTTTTTTAATCGTTTTTTATACTCTCCTCTCTCCTTCCCTCCATCGGTACCACTTCCTCAATTTCTGATCCATAACTCTCCAACAGAACACTGTCTTCTCTTCCTCCGTTCACAGTTCATTTGTTATCTTTGCTTCCTTTACTAACTCCTTTAATTTCGCTCTTTCTTCTTCGTTTGCACCTCTCCTTATCCAAACATTTTTAAACCCCTCTTTATCTGACAATTTCCACGTTCTATTTATGATTTCAATCACCATTGCCTGGGACTTAAACTTTACCTTCAATGGCCTTGCCCACCATCCTTGTACTCTCCTAACCCAAACACTTAGGAGTACATAGGAAAGCAAACAGCAACAGACCTTATGGTCCTTTCGAGGCTGTTTGTTACAGAGTAGACTGTGACTACAAGATCTAACTCTACATGCTGAAGGATAAGGATAGTAAAGCAAGAAGGCTCCCCCCACCTCCAAACCCTCCAGCCAAAACTGGCAAGAAAAAGTGAGAAAGACCACCATGCAGCATGGAAAAACTGACATGGAAATTTCATAGGAAAGACTGAAAAGGAAAAGCTACATTATATAATACCCCCCTGGGGGTAGGGCGTTTTCAAGAATTCTCCCCCAGTATCCCTGCTTGTCATAAGAGGTGACTAAAAGGGTTGGTGGTGGGTTAGTGCCCCACCCAGTAAAAACGACTAACTAAAAATACGAACAGGAAGCCTCGGACCAGGACTGACCAAAAGTTGACGACAAAGGAACTGACAAAGGACGAGATAAAGATTGCGACCTGGAATGTGAGGGGTATGAATGATGAGGTGAAAGAGAGAGAGATTGTACAGGTGCTTGAGAGTCCAAAAGTGGATATATGTGGAATAACTGAAACTAAATGGCGAGGTGAGAGTGTGAGAGAATGGGAATATGGGTGGGGTATATGCGCAGGAGTGGGTGAGAATGAGAGGGCGAAAGAGGGAGTGTGTATTGTTGTGAGCAACAGGTGGAAGGAGAATGTAAGAGAGTATGGATCAGTTGGGTCAAGGATTGTGTGGGTAAGAGTGAAAGTTGGACTACAAGTATGTGGGCAATTGTGTGCGTGTATGCGCCAACGCAAGATCGTGTAAGTAGAGTGAGAGAAGAGTTTTGGACAAATGTGGAAGCCTGCTTGGAAAAGTTTGAAAGGAATGAGAGAGTGTTTCTGATTGGAGATATGAATGGAAAAGTGGGGAATGAGAAGGTGGATGGAGTGGTTGGTGAGTGGGGTGTGCCTGCAGAGATGGATGAGAATGGCAGTGCTTTAGTGGACATTTGTGCTGGGAGGGGGTTGGTGGTAGTTAATACCCTCTTCAGGCACAAAATGATCCATAGGTATACATGGCGAGTGGTGAGAAGAGAGGTCAGGGGAATGAATGAACGGAAGGCAATGATTGACTATGTGTGTGTGGATGAAAGGATGAGAAGATGTATAATGGATGCAAGAGTATATAGAGGTTGGGGGAGTGGACTTTCTGACCACCATTTGGTGGTGGCCAGAATCAGAGTCCAAACAAGATGGAGGAAGAGAAGAAGGGAAAGACAGGAGGAAGTATGTGTTACAAGGAGGGTAGAAAAGTTACAAGAGGATGGAATAAAGGCTGAATATAGAAGGGAAGTGGAGGAGCGATTGGGTAAATATAGATTGGAGCAGATGGGGGACATGGAGGGTGTGTGCAAGGTATTCACAGAAGAAATCTGTGCAGCATGTGAGGTGGTGTTTGGGGTGAAGAGAAGACGAAAGGAGGTTCAGGGAACAGCATGGTGGACTGAAGAGGTGAGAGAGGCTGTGGCACAAAAGAAGAAAGCATATAATGAGTGGATGAGGAACAGGGGTGACAAAGAAGCTGAGAGACGGACGAGAGAGTTATATGTAGTGAGGAGGAGACAGGTGAAAGGATTAGTAAGAGAGAGTAAGAAGAGAGTGGATGAGGAATTTGGAAGGAATTTGAGTGCAAAGTGGAGGGAATGTAAGAAAATGTTCTGGAAGGAGGTAAAGAGAGCTAGACAGGGTGCCAACGAAGNCAGTGGGGGTGTGAAAGATAAAAATGGTAGATTACTAGTGGAGAAGGGAGAAAAAGTAAACAGATGGAGAGAACACTTTAATGAACTGTTGAACATAGAGAATGAAAGTAATGCAAGTATAAGTGGCTGGGGAATGGCAGGGAGAAGGAGGGTTGTGAGAAGAGAGGAAGAAATCACCAGGATGGAAGTGGTGGAAGCAATGAAGAAAGTTAAAATGGGGAAAGCCCCAGGAATTGATGGAGTGTGTGGTGAAATGCTGAAGCATGGGGGAGAGATAGTAATAGAATGGATGTGGAAGGTGTGCAGATTGGCTTGGGAGGAGGGTAGAGTCCCGGAGGATTGGAAGTCAGGTATAATTATTCCTCTGTACAAAGGAAAAGGGGAAAAAGCAGTGTGTGGTAATCATAGGGGCATTTGCCTTCTCAGTGTAATAGGAAAAATATATGGTAGGATACTTATTGACAGAGTTAGGGAAATTACTGAGGAATTAGTTGGAGAAGAACAAGGAGGTTTTAGGAAGGGAAGAGGTTGTGTAGACCAGATATTCATTCTTAGATCCTTAGTGGAAAAGTTTCTAGAGAAGGGTAAGAAGTTGTATGCAGCCTTCATGGATCTGGAGAAAGCATATGACAGGGTGGATAGACAAGGTTTGTGGAAGGTATTAAGAATATATGGAGTGGATGGGAAGTTGTTGAAGGCAGTGAAGAGTATGTATGAGGGTGCTAAGGCTGCAGTGCGTGTGGATGGCAAACTGAGTGAATCTTTCCATTTGAAGGTTGGATTGAAACAAGGATGTGTCATGTTTCCATGGTTGTTTAATCTGTACATGGATGGGGTTATAAAAGAGATACAAGGTCGGGCAGTGGATGTTGGAGTGGCCCTAGTGAGAGAGGGCAGTGTTTGGAAACTCCCTGTACTGTTGTTTGCAGATGATACTGTGTTGTTGAGTGGAGATGAAGGGGAGCTGCAAGGCTTGGTAGATGAGTCTGGGAGAGTGTGTAAGAAACAGAATCTAAAGGTGAATGTGGGGAAGAGAAAAGTGATGGTCTTCGAGAGAAGTGAAGCCAGTGAGTGTACAGTGAGATTGGATGGGAAGGATATGGAGAATGTGAGTGAATTTAAGTACTTGGGCAGTGTGATGAGTAAGGATGGTAGTCTGGAGGGTGAAGTGCTCGAAAGGGTACAGCAGGGAAGGAAGGTTGCTGGTTCGTTGAAAGCAGTGATAAGAAACAGGGAGGTGAGCATGGAAGTGAAAAAGTTGTTCCATGACAGTATTGTGATACCAACTCTGACATATGGAAGTGAAGCTTGGACACTGTTGGAAGGACAGAAGTCAAGAGTGAGAGCAGTGGAAATGAGTTATTTGAGAGGAGCATGTGAAGTCACATGGAAAGACAGACTAACAAATGAGGAAGTGAAGGAGCGTTGTGGTGTGGTTGAGGACGTGATGGGAAGCGTTAGGAGAAACATGTTAAGGTGGTTTGGGCATGTGGAGAGGATGGAGAATGAAAGATTGACGAGGAGAGTGTATGTGAGTGAGGTGGAGGGGGCGAGAGGGAGGGGGAGGCCGAGGATGAGATGGGGGGATGGAGTGGAGAGGTATATGAGAGAGAGGGGGGTGTGAGTTGGGAGCATGGTAGTGAAATGGCAGGGGACAGAGTGACATGGAGGCGATTTGTTTGTGGCCACCCTGTTCGGGATTGAGGCATCTGGCAATAGATAGATAGAGATAGATCTATAAGCTACCATTATGAATAACCTGAAAGAGAAAGTAGTAAAGTACAATGAATAATCGAATAAATAAATAACGCATAACACTATGTATGGGTACACTGAGTTGACAGGGCGTCTGCGGACGATGAGACTCTGTAGACATAACAACGTGAATACAGTAATCCCTTGGTCTCAGTTCGACTCTGTGGGAATTCAAAAGAAACAGATACACGTGAATATAGCTAATAATTCCGTGGTCTCAGTTGGACTCAGCAGGAATTCAAAAGTTACTGATACACATAAATATGGTGATCCCATGGTCTCAGTTGGGCTCTGTGGGAAGAAACTTAAAACATTATCGCTGTGCATATATTTGCATTTAGTAAACTGATCCAGGCTCTAAAAGAGTAGAATAAATAAAAATTTATACAAGTGTTTTATTCAGGAGTAAACATAGTAAGCTGGGGGTTAGACAACAAATATTTATCCAGGCGACCTTTAAAGGTTAGTACTGTATTACAATTTACTACACTGGAGGGCAGTTTATTCGATATATTTACAACTCTATTGAAGAAGAAATGCTTAGCTTCATGTGAGTGGAATCGTTTGCCAATTATTTTATGCCCATTGCCTCTAGTATAATTCGAGTGATCAACTGTGAAGTATTTATTGACAGCCATGTTATCTTGTCCTTTGAATATTTTGAATACTTGAATTAAATCTCCTCTATCCTCCGTTTAGTTAAGGTAAAGAGATTCAAGGCTTCTAAATGTTCCTCGTATGGTTTATTTCTCAATCTAAGTATCATTTTTGTCATCCTTCGCTGCACTCTTTCAAGCTTTTCCATATCCTTTTTGTAATATGGTGACCAAAATTGAATGCAGTACTCCAAGTGCGGGCGTACTAAGGAATTATACAAAGTGAGAATGATATTATCGGACTTAAATTCAAATGCTCTGCCTATGAATCCAATCAATTTGTTGGCCTTTTTCACTGCTTCTGTACATTGTTTGCTTGGTTTCAAATCGTCTGTTATTATAACTCCTAAGTCTTTTTCATGGTTTACCCTATCAAGTTGGACATTATTCATGCTATAACTATCTATCTATCTATCTATTGCCAGACGCCATGATCCCGTAAGGGGTGGCCATTTGACTTTGAGTTATTTGTTTTACAGGGAGGGACACTAACCCTCCACCAACCCACTTGTTGACACGTAGGGAGCACGTATGGTTTGGTTATATGGTTACCACCCAGCGTTGTAAATGGTTTCTTGGCTTACAGGAAACCATTTGGCTTGTCACTCAATGAAAAGCCACCTGTAAAGGAAAGAAAAGCAGTAAGAAGTGACAGGAAAGATGGGAGAAATAGGAAGAGAGGAGGCTCTTACATTTTTACTGCCAATGTTTAGTACTTTGCATTTATTAAACATTATGCCAACAGCATCTGGTCTTCCCAGGCAGTCATCCAAGTACTAACCAGACCCAACGTTGCTTAACTTAGCTGATCAGACGAGAAGCGGTGCTCTCAACGTGGTATGGCCATTGGCACTTTCAAACTTTCAATCTCTTCTTGGGCTTCATTGTTACCCCCCATAACTACTGATATTATTTCTTTAGCCTTGCTCAGTTCTTCTCTTTCTCTTTCGGATCTTACTGTGTGTGTGTGTGTGTGTTCTTACCTAATTGTATCTTAACAGGAATAAGTCAAGCTCGTACTGTCCCGTGTATTAAATCACTTTTATCGCACATTTCCTTAAATTTATGAAGTGTTCCGGTACACACTATTTCATTCAGCAGTGCATTCCACTGTTCAATTGCCCTCTACCTTCTCTCTCCCTGAGACGCATTTATATAGCATAATCATGTCTCCTATTTTCTTTCTCTCCTGCAGTGTTAGTAAACTCAGTTTTTCTAGTCTTTCTTCATAGCTTAGATCTCTTAAGCTTGGTACCCATCTTCCAGCAGTCCTCTGTACTTTTCAATCTTATCTATGTGTGTTTTGAGATAAGGATTCCAGACTACTGATGCATACTCCAGGGTTGAAAGATTTATTATCTTTCTCAGCACATCTTCATTTATGTATGTGAATGCTATTCTCATATTAGCAAGCAGTGTATATAAAGTACATCCACCTAATACGTGCCTGTATGGGCGGCATATGTGCTCGTGTACTGGGATTTCACATACTAGGAATAAATAAACTAATGGGAAAATTAACATATGTGCGGCACTCCCTTCATCAGTGACCTTTTTGACCTGTTTGAGGGAAATTATCCGAGACAAATACAATACAGTACAGTAGGATCTCGCCAATAATGTCTAACTGGTGCTGTGACGGGGCTGTGGAGGTGCTGTGGAGGTGGAGAGGGGGGCGGCCGGTGAGTCAGGTGGGGCAGTGGAGGTGGAGGGGACATCGGCAGGCGAGTCAGGGGAGGTGGTGAGGGGAGGATCCTGCTTCTCCTCCTCGCTACTGCTCACATTTTTGGCAATTTCTTTCTCCTCTTCTTGTTTGTCCGTTTCATTCCTCATCTTGTTATGGCTCAGTGGGTTAGAGCGCTCCACTTTGACCGAAGGGTCGGAGGATCAAATCCACCCAAGGGTCATTGGTGGACATCAGGAAGGGCATCCGGTCATAAAATGCTACATGCTCCAGTCCCAAAGTCCTCTACCCAGGGGCAATGCCTTAGCCCTTCGGGGATACCAGGCATAAAACCAAATTATTATTATATCTTATTATGGATATATACTTTGTAGTATAACAACCTGGCATTTGTGAAATAACTGTTATTCATGTGAATCCAAACGTTATTATAGAAACGGGTGATGAGGGTGGCATGTAGTGGAGAGGCAGGTGTCGCACTCGGGGTTCACACCGGAAAACACTGGTTCTGGGCAGTTTTTTCCTGTTACCTTACGTCATGTGGGTGTGACGCACGTACTCTGGTTAGCAAAATATTAAATATTATCAAAAATATTAAAAAAAGGACCTTGTGCACAAGGGGATTCGCGCACTCAGATCTCACGTACTAGGAGGATGCACTGTACTTTCTCACTGATGTGGTCAACCAGAGATAGTCTGTTACTGATAATCACTCCTAGGTCCTTCCCTCTTTCTGATATGTTTAGGGTTGAACTTCTTAACTTATAATCCCACTTGTCCACACTGAATTCCATTTGCCATCCATTGCTCCATTCATGAAGTTTATTTAATTCTTCTTGTAGCTCTCTACAAGAATCTGTGTAAGTAATTCTCCTTTGTATTTTTGCATCACCAGCAAACATATTTAGATAGCTTTCATTTCCAATGTTACTATCTTTGTCACTTATATACACTCAAAACATAAATGGTGCCAGCACTGAGCCCTGTGGAACTCTGCTAGTCACTCCCCTCCATGATGAGTAATTTCCCCTTAGTACTGTTCTCATTTCCCTTTTTCTGAGAAAATCTTGCATCAAACAGTACAGCTTACCTTGGATTCCCCCTTGATGGTACTGTTTCCATAAAAGTCTTTGGTGCAGTACTCTGTCAAATCTATCTGTCCATCTATTGCCAGACACCATAATCCCGTAAGAGGTGGCCATTTGACTGAGTTATTTGTCTTACAGGGAGGGGCACTAACCCTCCACTAACCCACTTGTTGACACGTAGGAGTACGTATGGTTTGGTTTTATGGTTACCACCCAGCATTGTAAATGGTTTCTTGGCTTACAGGAAACCATTTGGCTTGTCACTCAATGTTAAGCCACCTGTAAAGGAAAGAAAAGCAATAAGAAGTGACAGGAAAGAAGGGAGAAATAGGAAGAGAGGAGGGCAAGCACAGAAAAAGAATGATAAAGGCTAAGGAAGGAGCAGGCAGCACTACATCAAGTAAGTGGATGACGGTTGCCACCACCTACCACTACAAGCTTTTTCAATAGCATGAAATCATTGAGATTATGAAACACTGGGGGCACTTAAAATCACACTCCACCACCTTGGCTCTACATATTACCATATATGAATGCACACTATCACTGAGTTCCTGCGTGTATGTGAAGAAGACTGACCATGCTCCCACAGTGCACCTGGGGCACGCCACCAAGCTCCTTACCACGCCGATAGCCTCCTCCATGCACATGGCCTTGAATTTATGCTTGGCCACCCGTGCGTCCACGCACTGCTGCACTTCAGGATCACACAGCAATCTCATGTAACTCGCAGCTAAGGGTAGGGCCCACCAGCAACCACTGCTGTAGCAATCGACGCTGCGGGCCCACGCCTTGAACTGGGATGACGACATTCCCATAGTAGCAATACCGGAAGCTGCAGGTGGTTCCGGCACTCGCCACTGAGCCTGTGCCTCCGGGTGCAGGGTTGGGTACACTGGCTGGTAGGCTGTCCCCATTCCTGGAGGTTGTAGCTGGGGTGGTGGCACATTGTATATCTTGCTGCGTACTTGGTCTCCTGGCGCCATGTGACAGAACCAATCTTTTGACTCTGGGTTCACCCGCTCGAGCACTGGCGGCACCACCCCTGGGTCACCCGTAGAACTCCACTGCACCATGTTAGGATGAGAACCTAGAGGGAGATGGAAACAGCGAGACCAGCCTGAGATTTATTCTAATAGGTACAGTACAGGCGAGGGCATGTCCTCTCTCTAGGGCGGCCTGAGTCAGACTGCTCGCCAAGCCCCGAGCACGGGTGGTGGTGGGAAACTTCCAGCACGAATCCAAACTCCAACAGTCCATGCTGTTTATGTGCCATTTTCTTACTTGTAACCCTACTATTCTGTATTAAAAAGAAAAATAAATACTTCTCTTCTGATCTTTCCTCTTTTTTCATTTTTGCTTCTTCCCTCTTTACTTTTAGTAGTCCCCAATCTTCCTGAATTTGGCATCTTTTTATCAATACTTTATTGAAATCCTCTGATTCCTTGAGTTTACAGGCATTTTTAAATATTTCTTCTGGTGTTCACACTTTGGAAGGTTACTTTCAGGGGCCTTGACTTGTTTTTCTCAAATTTCCCCAGCCGTTTAAATTCCTTACATTTCATACAGATTTCCTCTGATACTTCCTTCATTATGTTCATTTTATTTGCCATCTCCGTTTTGTCTCTAGTGATTCTGTTCCTTACTTCTTCTTCATCTTTACCAATGATTATTATACAATTATTAATCTCTGCAGTTTCCTTTATCAGCCTTGGATTCTGTCTTACAAATTCTTTCATCTCTCGTTAGGCTTTTCTGTTTCAACCTTGTTATCTAAATCCTGTTTCATCTTCACTACTTCCACCCATGCCCCTTTAACTTCCTTTGTGCAATTTCTCAAAATTTCATCAGCCCGAGATATCTTCTCATTTTAATCACAGCTTTGTTCTATCAGATTACCTGCTTGCCTAATCATGTCTTCCTTATTATTGGACTCCAAAGCTCTCTCATGGTTGACTACTGTATTTCCCACTTAATTTTTCTTCTTCAGAGTGTTCACCTCAGCTGTCAACTCACATATTGCTGTGTCTTTTCTGTTTAATTCATTTGCTAATTCCTCATTTTTTCTTTTCCTTTCTTATTATCTCCATTTCGAGTTTGAAAGTTTTTCCAACTTATTCACTTTCTCCACTAAAACCAAATCAGGGAAGTCATCATTCTGTTTTTTACTTTTATCCCTCCTTCTACTTAGAGTCACTTCTTGAAAGTATGCTATCTTACAAAAGATGAAGTATTCTACTTACAGTCTGGCTGGCATCTTACTTATGTTGTGGTGGGATGACACATACTAGCGCCTCTCAGTCTGGTTAGCAAATTCCATAGAGCAGTTTGGGTCACCGCTTTTTTATGTACACTTTCCATGGACTGCACTTTTTGCTTATACTATACTTGCTTTATTATATTAAATCACCATTTAATTTATCCTAGTACCAAGCTTGACCCATTTAAAGATATTCTGTGGGTATATTCATGCGCTTTACATATTACACAACGTATCCCACTACGTTACAGGGGTTGACGCCAGCAAGGCCATGCGGCCAGAAAACCTTGCCCCCGCTACCTAGTGGCAGACTTTGGGGGGAGGCGTGATGGGGGTTCCACCGGCATAGATCATGGGTCCGGGGCGAGATGGGGCTCGAACCTGTGCTAGAGGGTACAGGGCATTGAGGTTCCCAGGCTGCCACTTCCGCTCAATAAAGAGGGGCCCGAACCTGGAAGTAGCGCCCCAGGAGGCTGCCCTATCAGTGGGTGTATAATGGCGGGGCAGTTGCAGTGCAAAGCCACGCTCGAAGGGTGTCCCTGCAGCTGTCCTGGCAGGGTGCCCTGAGCCCACTACCACAGCCACTGGTAAGCTGGTGGGCTAGGGGTCCCAGATCCATTGCCTGGACCTAGGACTGTGCAATGGGTCAGGCCTTTGGAATGTTTACCCTCATTTATCTTACCGACTACAGGTATAAGCATCAAAGCGAGCCTGAGGACAGCAAATCACCCAGGGGGTTTAAAGTGGGTTCGTGGAATGTGGGAAGTTTGAGGGGAAGAGCAGGGGAAGTTGTTGAGGCATTCAGTAGGAGGTGGGTGGATGTGGCATGTTTGCAGG
The DNA here is from genome assembly GCA_018397915.1 of Birgus latro. Taxonomy (NCBI): domain Eukaryota; kingdom Metazoa; phylum Arthropoda; class Malacostraca; order Decapoda; family Coenobitidae; genus Birgus; species Birgus latro. Next base: position 25,949 of record JAGKTI010004250.1, read on the forward strand.
AAGTCCGGTACAGAGGTGGATCAGCCAGAAAGATTGTTGGGAAGGATTGCTGCTATAAGTTGTTCTGCCAGGGGGGAACTGATGGATATGGGGGTGTGGGTGTGTTGGTTGCGGAGAAATGGGTGGAATATGTCATGAATGTTATGAGAGTAAGTGACAGGATATTCGTAGTGAAAATTTTGAACGGTGGGAAAATGATTTCAGTTATATCAGCATATGCTCCACAGGTAGGATTGGATGACACAAAGAAGGATAGAATTTGGGATGATTTAATATGTGTAGTAATTGGTATGGGTGATGATGAGGTAGTGGTTCTGGGAGGGGATTTAAATTGTCATGTGGGTGAAGCAGCTCAAGATTATGAAGGAGTCCATGGAGGATGTGCATATGGTGTAAGGAATGCGGAAGGGGAAAGAATACTTGAGTTTGGGGAGGCTATGGACATGATTGTGTGCAACACACATTTTAGGAAAAGAATGAGCCAGTTGATTACGTACGAGTCCGGGGGAAATAGTAGTCAGATAGATTATTTTCTGGTCAGAAGGGTTGATAGGAGATTAGTGAGGAATGTTAAAGTTATAGGAAGCAAGGAGTGTGTGCAGCAGCACAAACTGTTGATTTGTGACATGGTGCTTAAGGAACGAGTGATGAGAAGGAGGATATATGTACCTAGGAGGAAAATATGGAAGCTGGGAAACCAATCAGTAAGGGAAGCCTTTTATAGTGAGATGAGGAGAGTGGTGGCTGAACAGGTAGCCGTAGATAGAGGCGTTAATGAACAGTATAGAGCCCTTAAAAACAACCTCTTGAGAGATACCGATGCAATATGCGGTTGGACAAGAGGCCCACCAAGACATAAAGTAACTTGGTGGTGGGATGAGGGTGTAGAAGCCGCAGTTAAGGAGAAAAGAAGGCTTTTCTGGGAATGGAAGAAGGGTGGTAACAGGGAGGCGTATTTAGCTGCTAAGCGCAGTGTTAGAAGAGAGGTATACAGGGCGAAGTCTAAGTCACAGAGACTTTTACTTGATAATCTAAATCATGGAGAAAGGAAAAACATGTTTTTTAGGATGACAAATCAGGTGAAGAGGGATAATCGGGACATTGTAGGCAAGCAGTGTGTGAAGAATGATGAAGGAAGGGTAGTGGTGAACAGTGAGGATATTAAAGATGCATGGAGAGAGCATTATAGGCGGTTGTTGAATGAGGAGTTTGATTGGGATAGAGAAGGTTTGGAGCCAGTTGATCCAGTGTTTGGCCCTGGGCCTTTGATTGACGCTGCTACTGCGAGTGAGGCAATAGGCAGGATGCGGGTGGGGAAGGCGGCAGGTGTGTCTGGGTTGACTGCTGAAATGTTGAAGGCCTCAGGAGATACTGGGGTAAGGTTAGTCACTGATCTGATAAATATGATTATATATGAGTGTTGTCCCAGATGATTGGCTGAAGGGTGTAATTGTAAATGTGTACAAAGGGAAGGGTGATGTCCTGGAAAGGGGAAATTACAGAGGTATAAAGCTCTTAGATCAGATAATGAAAGTAATGGAGAGAGTCCTAGAAGGTAAGATTAGAAAAAGAGTGAATATTGATGAGATGCAGTTTGGGTTTAAGCCAGGCAGGGGACCACTGATGCCATATTCACTGTTCGACAGCTTCAGGAAAAATATATTGGAAAGAAAAGGGAATTGTATTTTGTTTTTGTTGATTTGGAAAAGGCCTTTGACAGAGTCCCTAGAGAGGTGGTGAAGAGGGCAATGAGAAAGCTAGGGTTGGAAGAGTGGTTGGTTAGGATGGTTATGGCCATGTACGTGGGTGCTCACACCCTGGTAAGAGTGAATGGAGTTTTGAGTGATGAGTTTTCTGTGAATGCTGGTGTGCATCGGGGTCAGTTTTGAGTCCCTTGTCGTTTATCATGGTGCTTGAAGCCCTCTCATGTGACTTCAGAGATGGACTCCCATGGGAGATGTTGTATGCTGATGATTTGGTGTTGACTGCAGAGAATGAAAAGGAGGCGGAGGAAAGATTTAAGAAGTGGAGAGATGGTATGGGGTACAAGGGCTTAAGGTTAACTGCAGATAAAACAAAAGTGATGATATCTAGGGTTTGTGGCGGTACAATCAGAGGAGAGGGAGAGTGGCCAAGTGCAGTTTGCCACAAGGGTGTGGGAAGTAATTCCATCTTGTGTAGTGTTTGTGATAAATGGGTGCACAAGAGATGTAATGGTATTAGAGGTAGACTGCGAGATAATGCTGATTTCATGTGTGCGGCGTGTCGGGGAGAGCAGGTGGAGATTGTTATGCATGAGAGGGTTGAACTTGCAGGTGAGTCTCTTGAGTGTGTGGAGGAGTTTTCTTATTTGGGAGACATGTTATGTGCCGGAGGTGGGGCTGGAGTTAGCTCGGTTGCTAGGGTGAGAAGTGGTTGGAAGAAGTTCAGGGAGCTGATGCCTCTCCTGACATTGAGAGGACTCTCCTTACGTGCTAAGGGGTCTTTGTGTGCAGCATGTGTTAGGAGTGTGATGCTGTATGGTAGTGAGACCTGGCCAGTAAAGGAAGAGGATATTCGCAGGTTTAAACGTAAAGAAATGACAATGATTAGGTATATATGCAGTGCGTCCCTGCGTGCAAGGCCTGGGGGGGCTGGGTTTACGATGGAAGAGTTGAGAGGTAGGATGGGACTGGAGTGTATTGGTGTTGTGATGAGGAGAGGTAGACTGAGGTGGTTTGGACATGTGGAGGGGATGGGGGATGATAATTGGGTACAGAGGGTGAGAAGTGTTAATACTGGGGGAGGGGTTGGGAGAGGTAGACCGAGAAAGACATGGGACGAGGTCATTAAGTGTGATTTAAGGGTTAAGGCACTGAACAGGGAGGCTGCCAGGGATCGAGGAGCATGGAGAGCCGCCATTAGGTGACCAAGGCCGACGCATGGAAGCATGTTGGAGCCTTAAAAAACGAAATGATATTCAGTGGGGAACTCGGTGTCATGCATCCGTTCTCTATCATTGTGCGTGTGTGTGTGTGTTTGTGTTCTTACCTAATAGTATCTTTGCAAGAATGAGTGAAGCTCGTCCCATGTGTTAAACCATTATTATCATACATATCCTTAAACAGATGAATAGTTTGGCACGCACTATTTCATTTGGTAGTGCATTCCACTAATCAATTGCTCTATTTGGGAAACTGAATTTCCTTATGTCTTCATCGCCTCTCTTATTATATAGTTTTTTGCAGTGTTCTCTTGTTGAAGCTTCCCCATAGGTTATATATTCATTTATGTCTATATTCTCCTTCCCTGAGATGCGTTTATATAGCATAATCATGTCTCCTCTTTTCTTTCTCTCCTGTAGTGTTAGTAGATTCAATTTTTCTAGTCTTTCCTCTTAGATCCCTTAAGCTTGGTACCCATCTTGTAGCTGCCCTTTGTACTTTTTCAATCTTATTTATGTGTTTTTTGAGATGAGGATTCCAGACTACTAATGCATACTCCAGAGTTGGTCTGATGAATGATGATATTATCTTTCTCAGCATGTCTTCATTTATATATATGAATGCTATTCTCATATTGGCAAGCAATGTATAGATGTTACGTACCTTTTCACTTACGTGGTCAGCTGGAAATAGTCTGTTATTGATAACCACTCCTTGGCCCCTCTCCCTTTTTTGATATGTGTAGGGTTGATCTTCCTAACTTATAATCCCAATATGCTCTTTTCTCACTTTTGTCGAACCTAATTACATGACACGTGTCCACATTAAATTCCATTTGCCATTTATTGCTCCATTCATGCAGCTTATTTAATTCCTCTTGCAGCTCTTTGAAAGAATCTGTGGTAGTAATTTTCCTTTGTATTTTTTTTGCATCATCCGCAAACATATTTAGATAGCTTCCATTTCCAGTGTTTCTGTCTATGTCATTTATATATACCAAAAACATAATTGGTGCCAGAACTGAGCCCTGTGGCACTCCGCTAGTTACTTCTCTCCAAGATGAGTAATTTCCCCTTAATACTGTTCTCATTTCCCTTTCTCTGAGAAAATCTTGCATCCAACAGTACAGAATGCCTTGGATACCTCCTTAATGGTACAGTTTCCATAAAAGTCTTTGGTGCTGTACTCTGTCAAATGCTTTCTTGAAATCTGGATAGACTCTGTCCACCCTTCCTTCTCTTTTCTGTAATGTTTCTGCAACTCTATCAGAGTAGCTTAACAGATTAGTAACACGTGATTTTCCCTTTCTAAAACTGAACTGCCTATCTGTGTGTGTGTGTGTGTGTGTGTGTGTGTGTGTGTGTGTGTGTGTATCAAATTGTATCTTTACAGGAATGAGTCAAGCTTGTACTGTCCCATGTAGTTAACCATTTTTTATCATACATATCCTTAAATTTATTAACTGTTTTGGCACACAATATTTCATTCAGTACTGCATTCCACTGATCAACCGCCCTATTTGGGAAACTGGATTTTCTTGCATCTTTGTCATCTCTCTTTTTATGCAGTTTTTTTGCAATGTCCTCTTGCTGATGCCTCCCCATTGGTTACATACTCATTGATGTCTATTTCCCCTTTCCTCGAGATGCATTTATATAGCGTAATCATGTCTCCCTCTTTTTCTTTCCCTCTTGTAATGTTGGTAGGTTCAGCTTAACTAGTCTTTCTTCATAACTATCTATCTATCTATCTATTGCCAGATGCCTCAATCCCGCACGGAGTGGCCACAAACAAATCGCCTCCATGTCACTCTGTCCCCTGCCATTTCACTACCACACTCCCAACTCACACCCCCCTCTCTCATATACCTCTCCACTCCATCCCTCCATCCCATCCTCGGCCTCCCCCTCCCTCTCACCCCCTCCACCTCACTCACATACACTCTCCTCATCAGTCTTTCACTCTTCATCCTCTCCACATGCCCAAACCACCTTAACGTGTTTCTCCCAATGCTTCCCATCACGTCCTCAACCACACCACAATGCTCCTTCACTTCCTCATTTGTTAGTCTGTCTCTCCATGTGACTCCACATGCTCCTCTCAAATAACTCATTTCCACTGCTCTCACTTTTGACTTCTGTCCTTCCAACAGAGTCCAGGCTTCACTTCCATATGTCAGAGTTGGTATCACAATACTGTCATGTAACAACTTTTTCATTTCCATGCTCACCTCCCTGTTTCTTATCACTGCTTTCAATGAACCAGCAACCTTCCTTCCCTGATGCACCCTTTCGAGCACTTCACCCTCCAGACTTCCATCCTTACTCATCACACTACCCAAGTACTTAAATTCACTCATTCTCCATATCCTTCCCATCCAATCTCACTGTACATTCACTGGCTTCACTTCTCTCGAAGACCATCACTTTACTCTTCCCCACATTCACCTTTAGATTCCGTTTCTTACACACTCTCCCAAACTCATCTACCAAGCCTTGCAGCTCCCCTTCGTCTCCACTCAACAACACAGTATCATCTGCAAACAACAGTACAGGGAGTTTCCAAACACTGCCCTCTCTCACTAGGGCCACTCCAACATCCACTGCCCGACCTTGTATCTCTTTTATAACCCCATCCATGTACAGATTAAACAACCATGGAAACATGACACATCCTTGTTTCAATCCAACCTTCAAATGGAAAGATTCACTCAGTTTGCCATCCACACGCACTGCAGCCTTAGCACCCTCATACATACTCTTCACTGCCTTCAACAACTTCCCATCCACTCCATATATTCTTAATACCTTCCACAAACCTTGTCTATCCACCCTGTCATATGCTTTCTCCAGATCCATGAAGGCTGCATACAACTTCTTACCCTTCTCTAGAAACTTTTCCACTAAAGATCTAAGAATGAATATCTGGTCAACACAACCTCTTCCCTTCCTAAAACCTCCTTATTCTTCTCCAACTAATTCCTCAGTAATTTCCCTAACTCTGTCAACAAGTATCCTACCATATACTTTTCCTATTACACTGAGAAGGCAAATGCCCCTATGATTACCACACACTGCTTTTTCCCCCTTTTCCTTTGTACAGAGGAATAATCATACCTGACTTCCAATCCTCTGGGACTCCACCCTCCTCCCAAGCCAATCTGCACACCTTCCACATCCATTCTATTACTATCTCTCCCCCATGCTTCAGCATTTCACCACACACTCCATCAATTCCTGGGGATTTCCCCATTTTAACTTTCTTCACTGCTTCCACCACTTCCATCCTGGTGATTTCTTCCTCTCTTCCCACAACCCTCCTTCTCCGTGCCATTCCCCAGCCACTTATACTTGCATTACTTTCATTCTCTATGTTCAACAGTTCATTAAAGTGTTCTCTCCATCTGTTTACTTCTCCCTTCTCCACTAGTAATCTACCATTTTTATCTTTCACACCCCCACTAACTTCATTGGCACCATGTCTAGCTCTCTTTACCTCCTTCCAGAACATTTTCTTACATTCCCTCCACTTTGCACTCAAATTCCTTCCAAATTCCTCATCCACTCTCTTTTTACTCTCTCTTACTAATCTTCATAACTCAGATCCTTTAAACTTGGTACCCATCTTGAAGCAGCTCTTTACTTTTTCAATCTTATCTATGTGTTTTTTGAGATGAGGATTCCAAACCACTGACGTATACTCCATGGCTGGTCTGATGAATGATGTTATTATCTTTCTCAGCATGTCTCCATAAATATACGTGAATGCTATTCTCATATTAGCAAGCAATGTGTGCATGTTTCGTACCTTCTCATTTATGTGGTCAGCTGGAGATAGTCTGTTACTGATAATCACTCCTAGGTCCTTCTCCTTTTCTGATATGTGTAGGGTTGAACTTCCTAGCTTATGGTCTTTTTCCACTTTTACCAAACTTAATTACATGGCATTTGTCCACAATGAAATCCATTTGCCATCTATTGCTCCATTATTGAAGCTTATTTAATTCTTCTTGTACCTCTCTGCAGGACTCTGTGTTTGTAATTTTTTGTATTTTTGCTTCATCAGGAAACATATATAGTTAGCAGGAAACATATATAGTTAGCTTCCATTTCCAATGTTCCTGTCTATACCATTTATATATACTAAAAACATAATTGGTGCCAACACTGAGCCCTGTGGAACTCCACTAGTCACCTCCCTCCATGATGAGTAATTACCCCTTGATGCTGTTCTCATTTCCTTTTTTCTAAAAAAATCCAGTATCCAACAGAACAAATTACTTTGAATTCCTCCTTGATGGTACTGTTCCCATAAAAGTCCTTGGTGTGGTACTCTGTCAAATGCTTTCATAAAATCTAAATAGATACTGTCCACCCATCCCTCTCTTTTCTGTAATGTTTCTGCAACTCTATCATAGTAGCTTAATAGATTTGTAACACATGATTTTCCTTTTCTAAAACCGAACTGTCTTTCTGTTATCATACTGTATTTTTCCAGATAGTTTACCCAAATTTTTCTTATTAGCTTTTTTAGTACCTTGCTTACAACACTGGTCAGGGATATTGGTCTACAGTTGAGTGGATTCTGTCTATTTCCTTTCTTGAATATGGGAACAATGTTTGCTTTCCTCCTCCAAATATCTGGTAGTTTACCTTGACTTACAGATTCCTTGAATATTAAATATATTGGTCTGCTTAACTCTTCTGCACATTCATGTGCAGAAGAGGAGAGGAGACTGTAGCACCAGTCGAGCAGGGCAGTACTCCCAAGGAGGATGGAAAGCTGATGACAGGGAGAGCTGGAGCTCCCGTTTCATCAGCCCTCAGGACTTGTTCCTGACCATCCTCCTTTGCTGAACTTTTTCAGTGTCTCAGTTACACAGAGAGTAGACCAGCATGCTCTCCAATACAAGTTTCTCTAACTGTCAACACCAAACTACATACATGCTACACACTACACTTCCTTTTCAAAATTTCTTCAAAATGGCGCACAAAAATCATGCCTCGGAGTCCGCAGGGGGGGGACCATAAATGCTCCCACCATCCGCCCCTCTAACGGTGACGACTCAAAGAGTTGCCTGGAACCACTGTCTGACTCACTCCTTCTTCATTTCTGTAACATTCGCGGCCTTTCCTCTAACTTTCATGCTGTCGAGCACCACCTCTTCTCCTCTAAACCTCACCTTCTCTTTCTCACAGAGACTCAGCTGTCTGAGGCAACTGACAGCAAACCCTTTTCTGTATCCTCCTACTTTCACTATTCTCGTTTCAAAGCCAAAGGTGGCTGTTGCGTATATGTACGCAACGATCTATCTTGCTCTCGTGTTCCTGAACTTGATTCTTCTGAATTCTCTACTCTCTGGCTTCGGCTTTCCTGTCATTCTCTGACTAAATATATCTGTGCTGTTTACTTATCTCCTAATTCTACTGACTGTCAAAAATTCTTTGACTATCTTACTTCTACGATGGAACACATTCTATCCATTTCTCCTTTCTCTGAAATCTCCATTCTAGGAGATTTCAATGTTCACCACCACCTTTGGCTCTCCTCTCCTTTCACTGATCCACCTGGTGAACAAGCCTACATCTTTTCTATCCTTAATGACCTTGAGCAGCTTGTACAGCACCCTACCCGTATCCCTGACTGCCTTGGAGAGAGTTCCAACATACCTGACCTTTTCCTAACAACTAATCCTTCTGCTTACACTGTTCATCTTTTCTCTCAGTTGGGCTCCTCCGATCATAATCTCATTACCTTAACATGTCCAATCGCTCCAGTACGGCCTGTGGACCCTCCAAAGAAACGCCGCCTGTGGCACTTTGGAGCTGCAGATTGGGAGGCCCTCAGGCAGTACTTCTTTGAGTTTCCATGGAATGATTATTGCTTCCATGGCAGGGAGCCATCTGAGTGTGCCTTGCGCGTTACGGAGGTTATTCTCTCGGGCATGGAAGCATACATTCCTTTCTCATATCCTCTGACTAATGCAAGAAAGCCTTGGTTTAATCACGCTTGTTCTAATGCTGTCCGCAACAAGGAGAGGGCCTATAAGAGGTACCGGAGCCAACCCACCCCTGAATCACACCTTTTATATATTTCTGCCCGGAATCGTGCTAAGTCTGTTCTTCGCTCTGCTAAAAACAATTTCATCCGTGCTAAATGTTCCCAACTCTCCAACTCGAATTCTTCTCGCTCCTTCTGGCACCTTGACAAAAACCTTTCTAACAACTTTACTTCATCATCCTTCCCTCCTCTTTTCTACTCAGATGGCTCTGTAGCTATTTCTTCTACTGATAAAGTAGATCTCTTTGCTCAGACTTTCTCCTCCAATTCCACCTTAGACGATTCCGGTGCTATTCCTCCACCACTTCCCCCCTCTGACTTCCTCTTGACTGACATTAAAATTTCTTCAGCTGATGTGTTTTCTACCATCACTGGCCTCAATACTAAAAAGGCATATGGTCCTGATGGAGTCCCTCCTGTTGTCCTCAAAAACTGTGCTTCTGTGCTTACACCCTGCCTAGGTAAACTCTTTCGCCTTTGTCTCTCAACTTGTACCTTTCCTTCTTGCTGGAAGTTTGCTCTCATTCAGCCAGTCCCAAAGAAGGGTGACCATTCCCAACCCTCTAACTATCGTCCAATTGCTTTAACATCCTGTGTCTCAAAAGTTTTTGAGTCAATTCTTAACAGAAAAATTTTAAAGCACCTTTCCTGTCACAACCTTCTTTCTGATCGACAGTATGGGTTCCGTCAGGGACGCTCCACTGGCGATCTTCTCACCTACCTTTCAGACTCTTGGTCATCCTCCTTTCGGAACTTTGGCGAAAGCTTTGTCATTGCACTTGACATCTCAAAGGCTTTCGATCGAGTCTGGCATAAATCTTTAATTTCCAAACTGCCCTCCTACGGTTTCTATCCTTCTATCAGTGCCTTCATCTCTAGCTTCCTTTCTGGTTGTTCTATATCCGCTGTTGTAGATGGCCATCGTTCCTCTCCTAGACCTATCAACAGTGGTGTTCCTCAGGGTTCTGTCCTATCACCTACTCTCTTCCTTTTATTCATCAATGACCTTCTAAGCTGTACATCTAACCCTATCCACTCATATGCTGATGATTCCACCCTTCACCTTTCCATTCGGTTCC
>JAGKTI010004251.1:0-31990 GCA_018397915.1 Birgus latro
CCAGAACAGTTTGTTGAAAAAGAAATAACATTAAAAGACAGAGCAAATGTATGTGGTTTGCATGATAAGAGTTTGTATGGTTATGTTTTTGTCCTCTTTATTGCTTGTACACCAGGAAACCACTTACTATGCTGGGTGATAACCATATAACCAAATTATGGCATCTGGTGGTTCAGTGGGTAATTGAGGTGCTCTCAGTTGGATTGACCCAGTGAAGGTTTATATCCACGGGGTGATTGGGGTTTATTGCTCACGTAATGCCATTCAGGGATGAGTGAGGCTGGTCACTCTCATCTTAAATGTCAGGACCAACCTGCCTAGCCCCAGGCTTCTACACTCCTCTGTGGGGCGACATAGGATTGGATGATGAATGAATGTAAGAGAAAATGGTAAAATCTGCCATACCTCCAGACAAATGAAAATAATTTTTTGTCAGTAGGGAATAAAGTAGCAAATTATAATTACTGTATTATAAGCGAGGGGAGGGCAAGGAATAAAAGGCAGAAAGGTCTGGCTGCCACCTCGGGTAGGGTATCTTTACTAAGAATACAGTAATTTAATTGTTGTGGCATCATTATTGTTGCTGCATCACCACCATAGCATTTGAAAATTGGGTTGGTGTTGTAGTCACAAGAATTTCCATCAACTAGCCTTTGAAACTAGACCATCTGCACTTGAAATCCTGGAAAGAAATACACCATGAACAGGGGTTATTCTGCACATTGCGTGCGGTTTGGGCATATGGAGAGAATGGATAATGAGCGACTGGTGAAAAAGATAACTAGATCTGATGTGAGAGGTGTAAGGCTGAGAGGAAGACCACGAATAGGGTGGATGGACAGTGTGAAGAGAGCATTGGATGCGAGAGGGTTGTCTGTTGAGCAAGGAAGAGTGGCTGTGCGTGATAGAAATGAATGGAGAGAAATTGTGAATGAATAAATGATGACGCAGCCCTGAGGGGATATTCTCTTGCATTTTGTCTGATCAGCAGGTCAGGTCAGATGCAGGTAAGGGGCTGGATCCATTATGATGTGGCAGGGGTAATCCAGCCTTGCTGTCGGGCCCTGCTGCGGATGTCACTGACTGCACTGCATAGTTGACCCTCGTGCGGTGTGGTACTGTGAGGATCTGTCCCTTCTCCCCTTTAGGGCTAAGATGCGAATGAATGTGTGAGTGGATGAATTAATTGGTAGTGTGTTGACCTGTCTCGGCTACCTCCCTTTTCTTGGGGGAAGCAGCCTAGGTATATAGATAGATAGATAGACATTCGAAATGGGAAAATGTTTCTTACAGTGTTAACTTCCAGTATATCACTACCACATGATTATTAGCGTGATATACTATACTACGTATTTTATTCAATGTGATGTGATGAAGTACCTTATATTCACTTAGTTTTCACTGAATGCCTAGCAGTGCAGAGTGACCAAAGTAATCTGAAACTCTGCCATCACTTCATGGGGCAACTGTACACTACCTTGTGTGGTAACTGGTAGCTATAGTACTGAATATTCCATAGACATTGAATGTTTATAGGAAGCAGACTGCAGGAATTAGATTACTTCATGCTTATTAGATTACTGTATGTTTCTTCATCACACTTCAGTAAAAAAATAATAATTTTGTAAGAAAGAAACTTTACAAAGCAACATATCCTATTTATCCCTTATTAACTGTGGCATAATTTTTCATATCACATTCAGCCATTAACATTCTTAACTTCTGAAATAAGTGAATATCCATGATCTTGATGTGAGCTGTAATGCAAAATATAATCAACCTTGAAAGAATTAAGGTTTTAGTATGCAAAAGTATAATTTGGTAGGTAGACTGTAATAACACAGTATTAGGGGACTACACACACTATGACAAGTCAGATTCCAGTAACCCAGGAAACCATTTACTGTGCTGAGTGGTAAGCATATGCGCTGGAGAAGGGGCTGGAGCTAGCTCTGTGGCTAAAGTAAGGTTTGGTTGGAAGAAGTTCGGGGAGCTCTTCCCTCTCCTAACACTGAGAGGGCTTTCCCTTCATGATAAGGGATCTTTGTATGCTGTATGTTGTAGGAGTGTAATGCTATATGGCAGTGAGACTTGCGCAGTAAAGGAAGAGGATATTCATAGACTCAGATGTACAGAAGTGACAGTGATTAGATGTCTGTGTAGTGTGTCCTTGAATACGAGACCGAGGGGGGGCTAGGATTGCGATTGGAGAGTTGAGAAGAATGATAGGACTTGAGAATTTATTGGTGTTATGATGGTGATAGGTGGTGGTGACCATCATCCACTCACCTGATGTAGTGCTGCATTGGGTGTCTGCCCTTTCCTCTCTTCCCTCCTTCCACTTCTGTCTTTCTTTCCTTCATTCTTTCCCCTTCCTTCTGCCTATGGGTGGCTTTACATTCCTCCTTCTGTCTTTCTTTCCTGCAATCTTTCCTCTTCCTTCTGTCTGTGGGTAACTGTACACTGTGTGACAAGCCAAATGGTTTCCTGTACACCAAGAAACCATTTACTATGCTGGGTGGCAACCATATAACCATATTATGGCGCCTGGTGGTTTAGTGGGTAATTAAGGTGCTCCAGTCAGATTGAACCAGTGCAGGTTTATATCCAAGGGGTGGTTGGGGTTTATTGCTCATGTGATGCCACTCAGGGATGAGTGAGGCTGGTGACTCTCATCTTAAATGTCAGAACCAACTTGTTTAGCCCCAGGTTCCTACGCTTCTCATGGGGCAACACAAGATTAGATGATGGATGGATGGATATATGAGAAGAGGTAGATTGTGATGGTTTGGGCTTATTGAGAGGATGGAGGATGACAGTTGGGCACGGGGGGTGAGAAATGTGAACGTTGGGGATCGAGCTGAGAGACACAGACTAAAAAAGACCCGGGTCAAGGTCATAGAGGGTGACGTCTGGGACAAGGGACTGAATAGGAAGGCTGCCAGAGATCGAACAGCATGGAAAGCCACCATTGGGTGACCAAGGCCGATGCATGCAAGCATGCTGGAGCCTTTATAAACAACATGATACAATTCAATGACTCTGAGCAGAATCATCACTTGATGCATTTAAGGAGTCAAAAATCAAAATGCACTTGTATTTTACTTGTATTGATAATAGAGTACAGCAATATAGACAAATGCAAGAGCACAGAGATATGCACTGCATATATTTTGGTAGATGAAATTGTTCTTTTTTTATTACCTGTCCCAGCTCCAGAGGGGCTTGCGGACGGGTATTGTTTTCACTTAGTTTGTCTGTCTGTCTGTTAACAACTTTACACGAAAACTACAGGTGTGATTTTGACTAAAATTTCAGGGATGATGATGGGGTATGACCTTCTGATCACCTGGTAAAATGTGGGGCTAGTTTTGCCCAAGGCCCAGGCTGTAGGCCCAAAAAATGTAAAATGTAAAAATCTATTTTTTTTTTTTTTTTGCCATAACTACTTTCAGATTCGTCATATTGACAAGAAACCAAAACCTAAAGGTGCATCTTTCAAATCTGCATCCTATAACACTCCTTACATTGGGAGGTCACTGCTTAGTTAGAAGTAGGGAGGTCAGTGTCAGGTGGGTTGGCCCATAAATTTTAGATAGGCATGAAATCGTCAATTTTCACCTGATTTACTCCAAATTTGATATGTGACATCTTTGACTAGATATCCTGTTATGTTTATATGTCAGTACTAAAATGACTGCCGGGGACGGGTTTGCTGTGCCTGGCATCACCTTTTGTTATAAGTATTGTATTGTGCTGTAATTATTCATTTTCATTTTTGTTTTTGTTTTTGAAGGCTCCAACATGCTTGCATGCATCGACCTTGGTCACCTAATGGCGGCTTTCCACGCTGCTCGATCCCTGGCAGCCTCCCTGTTCAGTCCCTTAACCCTTAAGTCACACTTAATGACCTCGTCCCATGTCTTTCTCGGTCTACCCCTCCCAACCCCTCCCCCAATATTAACACCTCTCACCCTCTGTACCCAATTATCATCCCCCATCCTCTCCACATGTCCAAACCACCTCAGCCTACATCTCCTCATCACAACACCAATACACTCCAGTCCCATCCTACCTTTCAACTCTTCCATCGTAAACCCAGCCCCCCCAGGCCTTGCACGCAGGGACACACTGCACATCCGCCTAATCATTGTCATTTCTGTACTAAACTTTAAACCTGCGAATTATTGGTTTATTGAAATTAGAGGGGGGGAGGGGCATAAGCCCCACACCTCCCATCCATATCTGGCATATAGCCACTTGGATGTCTTATGGTGTGGTGAGTTGTGGTGCTCCATCCAGTTGTGTGGCCCATTAGGATTTATATCTGAGGAGTGGTTGGGGTTTTTGCATACATTACGCCACTCAGCAGTAGATGAATAGTCACCCACACCTTATATGTTAGGACTGAATAGCCTAGCCCTGGGATACCACACTTCTGATGGCAAAATAGGATTGTATAATCAGTATTAGAAATATCACAATAGAATCCTGTTTCCTGTTTGTGAAGCACACATTCAAAACAGTTTGGATTCAGGGAATGCTCATCATGTGTCACAAACCTGTTGAGTTTTACAGCTGACTGGTGGATATCATACAGGAAAGAGAGGGCTGGGTAGATTGTGTCTACCTGGATTTGAACAAAGCATTTGGTAGGGTCCCATGCAAAAGATTGCAATGGACATTAAAAACTACTGGAGGAGTGAATGGGAAATGGGCAAAATGGATATTATTTAATGGGAAGACAACAGTTATAAGAGATAAGTATTCTCAGTGGAAGAGTGCGACTAATGAGTGCCACAAGGGAAGTTTTGACTTCTGTTATGTTTTTGATATGATGTAAATGATATACCAGGAGGCTAAGCAGTTATTTGAATATGTTTGCAGATGATCCAAAAATTATGAAGTGAATCCAGAATGGTGACAGTTGTGGGGAGTTGCAAAATGATTTGGATTAGTTGTACAGTTGAAGCCAGACTTGGAAAATGGAGTTTTGTGGGGGGGGGGGAAAAAAATCCATGTCCCAGAAATGGGAATAAGTAGCAAAAGATCTAGTTATGAGAATAAAATGAGAAAAGAGAATTGGCAAAAAAGAGGCAAAAGACCTAGTTATGAGTATAAAATGGGAAGAGGAAGAAGCGGCAAACCAAAGGAAGAGAAAGATTCAGTAGTGACTGCACAGAATGATCTGTTATCAGTGAAGCATATAAATAAGATCACTGGAGGGACATATAGATTGATGGCTGTGAGCTATCTGGATGAGATGTTGAGAGTGATAACTATGACCATGTTAAGACCAAATTTAGACTAAGTGGCAGTGAAATGGTCACCACGTAGAAAGAAGCATGTAAGAAAACTGGAAAAGGCACAGATGGTCCGAATGTATGTTTTCCAACATTCGCGAATGCAAATATGAATTTTCAGTACAGTATTCACAAATATGAATGTGTATATTCTGTTGGATGACATACAAATGTGAGAGTCATATTTTTATACTTTAATGTGAATTAATTTCAGTGTAAGAGTTTCATCCATAGAAAATTGAATGAACAAATTTCTATCAATTTTTTGTTACCAGGTTCCGGGATGAGGATCCATCTCTTACATGCATCCCCCGGGGATATCAGACACGTCCTAGACAAACTTCGAACAGACCCAGAACAGATCACGTCAGACAGGCATGCTCTCTCCCTCTCTCTCTCGGAAATTCTTGAGGTTTAGAGTACTGTACAGTACTTTTTCTGGTTATGAGCTGAAAGTCTGGATTACCCATTATTTTATGAAAAATTCTGAAAATCTGTCATTAGGCAAAAAATCTGGAGAAATCCAAGCTTGTCTGGGAATCTGCCAACACTGCATAATGCAGCAAGCAGGCCTAGCTGGCTTGGCACAGCTGTTTGGTTGGCAACACAAGCATAGAACACTCGCTCAGCTCATGCTTTAACTCTTTATTTGATTCGCTGTAAATTATATAAAATTACATTACTGTATTAATATTTGCAAAATACTCGTATGATAGCATGCAAATGTGAATGTCAAAAAAATATGCGAATATTTGCGAATGCAAAGACAAACATTCAGACCATTTCTAGTACAGAGGTTGGCTACTAGGATGCTACCAAGTTTGAGGGAACTGTCATATGAAGAGAGACAGAAGCTGAAGTTACCAACACTAAGTAAGAATAGAGAAAAGAGATTTTATGTCTAAAGGAGTTAGAAGACTGGCAGAGGATGCTAGAGATATGTTTATGGATGATGATGGAAGGACAAAAGGACGTGAATATACTGTAACTTGAAAAAGAGTAGACGTTTAAATGATGTGAAAAAATTTAGTTTCCCAAACAGAAGTATAGATATCTGGAACAGTTTGGCAGTTTGGAGAAAGAGGTGGTGCAAGCATCCGCCCCTCTCCCGGTGACGACTCACAGAGCTGCCTGGAACCACTGTCTGACTCACTCCTTCATTTCTGTAACATTCGTGGCCTTTCCTCTAACTTTCGCTCTATTGAACACCACCTCTTCTCCTCTAAACCTCACCTTCTCTTTCTCTCTGAGACTCAGCTGTCTGAGGCAACTGACAGCAAACCCTTTTCTGTATCCTCCTACTTTCTCTATTCTCATTTCAAAGCCAAAGGTGGCCGTTGCATATACATACGCAACGATCTGTCTTGCTCTCGTGTTCCTGAACTTGATTCTTCTGAATTCTCTACTCTCTGGCTTCGGCTTTCCTGTCATTCTCTGGCTAAATATATCTGTGCTGTTTACTTATCTCCTAATTCTACTGACTATCAAAAATTCTTTTACTATCTTACTTCTACGATGGAACACATTCTATTCATTTCTCCTTTCTCTGAAATCTCCATTCTAGGAGATTTCAATGTTCACCACCAACTTTGGCTCTCCTCTCCTTTCACTGATCCACCTGGTGAACAAGCCTACATCTTTTCTATCCTTAATGACCTAGAGCAGCTTGTACAGCACCCTACCCGTATCCCTGACCGCCTTGGAGAGAGTTCCAACATACTTGACCTTTTCCTAACAACTAATCCTTCTGCTTACACTGTTAATCTTTTCTCTCCGTTGGGCTCCTCCAATCATAACCTTATTACCTTAACCTGTCCTATCGCTCCGGTACGACCTGTGGATCCTCCAAAGAAACGCCGCCTGTGGCACTTCATATCTGCAGATTAGGAGGCCCTCAGGCAGTACTTCTTTGATTTTCCTTGGAATGATTATTGCTTCCATGGCCAGGAGCCATCTGAGTGTGCCTTGCGCATTACGGAGGTTATTCTCTCGGGCATAGAAGCATATATTCCATTCTCATATCCTCTGACTAATGCAAGGAAGCCTTGGTTTAATCACACTTGTTCTAATGCTGTCCGCAACAAGGAGAGGGCCTATAAGGGGTACCGGAGCCAACCAACCCCTGAATCACACCTTTTATATATTTCTGCCCGGAATCGTTCTAAGTCTGTTCTTCGCTCTGCTAAAAATAATTTCATCTGTGCTAAATGTTCTCAACTCTCCAACTCGAATTCTTCTCGCTCCTTCTGGCACCTTGCCAAAAACCTTTCTAACAACTTTACCTCATCATCCTTCCCTCCTCTTTTCTACTCTGATGGCTCTGTAGCTATTTCTTCTACTGATAAAGCAGATCTCTTCACTCAGACTTTCTCCTCCAATTCCACCTTAGACGATTCCTGTGCTATTCCTTCATCACTTCCCCCCTCTGACTTCCTCTTGACTGACATTAAAATTGCTTCAGCTGTTGTATTTTCTGCCATCACTGGCCTCAATATTAACAAGGCATATGGGCCTGATGGAGTCCCTCCTGTTGTCCTCAAAAACTGTGTTTCTGTACTTACACCCTGCCTAGGTAAACTCTTTTGCCTTTGTCTATCAACTTGTACCTTTCCTTCTTGCTGGAAGTTTGCTCTCATTCAGCCAGTCCCAAACAAGGGTGACCATTCCCAACCCTCTAACAAGCGTCTAATTGCTTTAACATCCTGTGTCTCAAAAGTTTTTGAGTTTATTCTTAACAGAAAAATCTTAAAGCACCTTTCCTGTCACAACCTTCTTTCTGATCGTCAGTATGGGTTCCGTCAGGGACGCTGCACTGGCGATCTTCTCACCTACCTTTCAGACTCCTGGTCATCCTCCTTTCGGGAGTTTGGCGAAAGCTTTGCCATTGCACTTGACATCTCAAAGGCTTTCGATCAAGTGGCATAAATCTTTAATTTTCAAACTGCCCTCCTATGGTTTCTATCCTCCTATCTGTGCCTTCATCCCTAGCTTCCTTTCTGGTCGTTCTATAGCTGCTGTTGTAGATGGCCATCGTTCTTCTCCTAGACCTATCAACAGTGGTGTTCCTCAGGGCTCTGTCCTATCACCAACTCTCTTCCTTTTATTCATCAATGACCTTCTAAGCTGTACATCTAACCCTATCCACTCATATGCTGATGATTCCACCCTTCACCTTTCCATTCGGTTTCTGCAACGTCCATCTCAGCAGTTACTTCAACAAAAAAGGGATGAGGCTATGGCACGCCTAATGTCTGACTTGGCTCATATCTTTGATTGGGGTAAAAATAATCTTGTTATTTTTAATGCATCAAAAACTCCGTTCTTACACTTATCAACCCAACAAAATTTTCCTCAGGATTACCCACTAATGTTTAATAATGAACAGTTATGTCCTGCATCATCCTTGAACATGCTTGGGGTTTCATTCTCTTGGGATTTGTCTTGGAAAGAACATATTACATCTCTTGTGAAATCTGCTTCCAAGAGATTAGGTGTGCTGGGCCGACTCCAAACTTTCTTTACCCCTGCACAGTTGTTGACCTTCTACACGGGTTTTATTCGCCCGTGTATGAAGTACAACTCTCATGTGTGGGGAGGCTCCCCACATGCAGCTCTTCTCAATAGGGTGGAGTCAAAGGCTTTTCGTCTTATTAACTCTCCTCCTCTTACTGATTCCCTTCAACCTTTGTCTCTTCGCCACACTGTTGCATCTTTATCTCTCTTCTATCGCTACTTCAACCGTCTCTGTTCCTCTGAACTGCCTGCTTGCATCCCTCCACCTCTACAAGGGGCACGTAGCACCCGTCTAACAACAAACTCTCATCCCTTTTCTGTCCAACTTTCTAATGCAAGAGTTAACCGTTACTCCCAGTCCTTCATTTATACAACTGGTCAACTCTGGAACTGTCTTCCTCTGTCTGTATTTCCTACTTCCTATGATCTCCAGTCTTTCAAACGCAGTGTGTCCAGGCATCTCGAAATGAACGGATCGTGAATTTGGCTCTCTTTTGTATTGTTTTTGCTTTTTCTTGAAAGGAACAGTATGCAGGCCTGTGGCCTTTGGTTCCTTCCTTGCATTAAAAAAAAAAAAAAAAAAAATCCTTGTGTTAAAAGTGGACTGGATAATTTAAGATATGGAGACAGGACAGCATAAGCTTAGCTCAAATCCTGTATACCAGTACTACAAATGGGTAAAGGCAGAACTATACTCCATTTCACCAAGTTTGGCACCATCAGTGATGTCGTCAACACCTGTAGCACTGATAAAGGTCCTCCGTACTGGATATACCTTTTCGTATTTCCTTTATATATTGGTTCTCAAGGTAATACACAGAGGTTTACCTTGTACAGAGGATTTACATCAACACTACAGGTGTTGAGGACATCAGAGATGGTGCCAGACTCAATGAAATGGAGTAAATACACATGCACGCACAGTCATACTAATTCATTCATTCATCATCTAATCCAGTGTTGCCTCATGAGAAGCGTTGGAGCCTGGAGCTAGACAAGTTGGTCCTGACATTTAAGATGAGAGTGACGAGCCTCATTCATCCCTGAGTGGCATTACATGAGCAGTAAACCCCAACCATCCCTTGGATATTAACCTGCTTTGGGTCAATCCAATTGGAGTCCCTTAATTACCCACTAAACCACCAGGTGCCATAATTTGGTTATATGGTTACCACCCAGCATTTTAAATGGTTTCCTGGTGTACGTTTTCGTTTTCGTTTCGTTTTCGTTTTTGAAGGCTCCAACATGCTTGCACAGAAAACCATTTGGCTTGTCACTCAGTGTAGAGTCACCTGTAGACAGAAGGAAGAGGAGAGAATGAAGGAAAGAAAGACAGAAGAGGAAGGAAGGAAGACAGGAAGAGGCAGGCACCCGAAAGCAGCACTACATTGAGTGAGTGGATGGTGAGTACCCCCACCTACCACATTCCAACTACGACACAGTCATACTGATAATATTAAATTAAGGGAGTACTGCCATGGTCATTCAGCTATGTTCTCAGTTTTGTCATGAGCAACCCAGCAGCTGTGAATGCCATCTTGCCCTCAGTGACCAATACCATAGTTGTTAAGGAGGTAAGTGCAGTAAAAGTAAAGACATATGAACAAAAAGGTGTTAGGAAAAGTGTGATGTTTGATTTTGAAAGTATTAGGAAAAGTATGATGTTTGATTTAGTATGATTAATTTATAATACATTTGATCCATCAAAAAGAATACAGAATAATAATAGTACTAGGAATTTGGTTAATTTCCTGTGAATAGAAATATTATTATTTCCTATGGGATCCTGGGAGAGAAACCTTAATAGTGAACAAGAGCTTTGCCTATTGGTGCAGTTTGCTGATATATATGAGCATCATAGCTGATAGTAATTTTTGAAAGGAGTAAAGTGGTGATTGTTAAGAGAGAAGGTGACTCACAGTGTAATGTGATGGTAAATGGAGAGAAACTTAAATTAATCAGGGAATTAAAAGTACCTAGTTGCAGTAGAAAAAATGGAGGGTAAAATGTGAAGTGCTATTAAGGATTTTGATATTTAACAGATGTCTAAGTATGGAGCAAAAAAAATTGCATGGAGGTGTTTTTGTGCCCATCTAAGCAGTGAAGTTAAGCTTTGTATGTGTGTGTCTGTCTGTGCATTAGTTTGTTTCTTTCAAGAGAATGGTAATAGATATCGACCTAATTCTTTTTGCATTTGGTCAAGGTAAGGCCAGAGAGTGCCGGAAAACCAAAAATTTTGACGATCGCACGCAACGCGATGGAGTGAAATTGTCGGAAATCATGGCATGCACAAAATGCAAATATAACTTTTTCAACCTTTTGGTCAGAATTGGTCATTTTGGGCTCAGTAATGGTATGGAAACAAAGATAATGGTATTTGCAAAAATTTTGTGATGAAAGGCTATCAGTTAGTCCCACAGATTTTTGTGGGCAAACACTGGTCTTCATATACAGGAGCATCTCTAGGAGTGGCTCTGTCCACATATCCCTCATGAACAATTTGCCCATATTATAGCCTTGATCATCACACATCTTTCTACTACTTTTGTACTTGTTTCCAAGGTAAGGATAGGGTGAGGTAGGATCCAGAAGCAAGAAGTAGCACAAAAGAGAGAAAACTCAACAGCATACCTAGTGAAATGGGCCAAACAGTCATTAACATATTCAAACCCCAAGAATCCTGGCTCCAGCTCACAAGCCTAACCATCTGCATGCATATGTTTTATATTTTTCCTTAAGTTGCACATCACCTCTACTTACTTGATAGCCAATCTGTTGACTGACAAGTTAACAGATGGATGCAAAGCCCCTGGTAGGTGCTTCTCTGCACATAATTCATCCATTGAACTGGATCCTGTCATTCTCCTAACCTCATTAACTTCCATATCTAACTTTCTCATGGACTCATTTACCATATCCATTCACCTTCTTATGGTAGATGAGGGTGCCACTAACCACGTACTGTGTAGAGCTACCTTCAGGGTCTATAGCATGTGACAAACCAAATGGTTTCTTGTAGCACAGGAAGCCATTTTCTAAGTTGGGTGGTAACAGTGTAACCAAATAGATACCTGGTGGTTACTTGCATCTGGATGTTGGGTCTAAGTAGTCTAGTGTTGGACCCTTACACTCCTTATTGAGCAATAAAGAATTGGATGATAGAATACATAGGTCTGCCATCATGGCCTACCACACTTCTCACCTTCAAACTCACATTTCACGACTCTATTTTCATCCATTCTCTTTATATGACCATACCATCAAAGCACACACTGCTGCCCTGTTATCACTAGACAATTTTACTTCACATCTTTTTAAAAATTTAAAGTTCAAACGATGCATGCCCTTAGGAATCCTCACAGTATTGTTGGCAGTGGTACAGCTGATGTTTTCTATGTCCAAACCAGCTACTTACTTTTGGCCAGGTATTGAAAACTGCTGGGAGAAAGAAATCCAAGATGTGTATCTAACAAGATTTGTAACAGTGTGTGAGTTGCAGCTGGGACATTGAATATTTACATGTGACTGAATTTCTTCCCTAAGAGTAATGACTGTGTAGCTAGTTACCAAGCTTACAGCCATATATATTTCTCACTGTGTTACTACTCAGGGTTGATGGTAGCTAACCCTCTGCTACCCTGACAAAGCACATTTTTTCTTATCCTACCCACTCAATGGACTCTACACAATAATCCTAAGTACAGTAATTCCTTTTCTACTACGGGTGCTCTTACTCCTAACATTTTTACTTTCATGCCATACACTGATACACTGAAGTGGGCACTAACACATCTTCAAGCAGTTCTTTTAAAGAGCAGCCTCCATGCTCAGACCTTTGCTATTATTAATGAAAAAAGAGCCAAATGCTGGAGGAATGGAATTTTATTTTTATTTTTTCCCTAGAAAAATTGAATGAAAGAGTTAAAATTAAAATGTTAATTTTTAGATGCACAGAGATACTTTAAGATGGGGTCGTAGACAGAGGGAAATACAGATTGAGGAATACAGTTCCATAGCAAACCAGTTGCTCACATGAAGGACTGAGAATATCAATTAGCTCTTGCATTAAAGAGCCAGACAGAAAAGGGATGAGAGTGTGTTGCTCAACATATGCTGTGCTACAGTCACACAGTAATTGGGGAGATACACAGGCAGACAGTTCATATTAGGCAATATACTATACTTTTTTGACTGAAGGAACACAGTAGTGCCCCAGGTTTTTAGAAAATGGGTTCAGTAATTGTTTTCATACACTTCATTGTTTTTAGCCTTATACCATAATTTTACCATGATTTTATCACTATTGATGCACTGTGTTCTTATTCCTGACAGGTGAAATCAGAGTTACTGGGCCTTCTTAAAACACTGCCTGAAGAATTTGCAAGTGTTGCAGAGGAGAGTAAGAGCTTGCAACAAGCACGGCAGCTGTATTCATATTTCATATCCTTCACTGTCTCCAACCATCATTCTGATTGCCTCCCACTTCTCAAGTTCATCATGGGTAATGTGATTTTGTGCCAAAATAGTTATGTTAACAGGAATTAGCGGAGACTGATTATCCTTTAAGATCTATGACTGTGAAACTTGTTGAAGTACAGTATTAACTGTAGTGGTGAATATAGATTAATAGAAATTTCATGATAGTCAGTTAAAATGAATTTGGAATTAGTAAAAAACAATAATAATAATAATGCTGAGTTTGTAGCAAAGGTGTATGGAAGGATAATGATGGAGAAGTTAATACATCAGTGTCTGGAGAGTGATAAACATGATGGTTTCCAGACGAGCAGAGAATGTGTGACGAATACAGGGATAGCCTGATTCTCCAGGCTATATGGTGTGAAGGGGTGCCTGAGTAGTCCGAAATCACGATTAATACGGCGGAAAAAAACATGTGTACAGTACCGTTAGATTGATTTATTTACCTGTAAATGTACACTTTAAGTCATAGAAAGACCATACCAATTCAGTTCATATTCCTCCATTGTTTCTGTACTTTTCTGACTATTTTCATTATGGTAAAATACCCTTTCCTGCTGAAAAATTTCCTCCCCATCATTATTATCATGTTCCTTAAGTCGTACCTACGATTGTTTGTTTCCACGCAATGGAAGAAACAACATACTCAAAGGTGAATTTTGTTTCCCAATTTCCCAACTGGAAGTTAGGTTAGGTTGGGTTAGGTTAGGTTAAATTATTAGGTACAGTTATAAGTCAGGTTAGGTCAGGTTTGGTTAAACACCAGGGCTAGGACAGTATGCTGACAAATCAAACAAGAGTCGTCACAGCAGAACAGCTAAAAACAATGAGGAAACAGGTTTAACAAAAAAAAGTATATTTACTAACCCAGAAATAATCACAAATATATAACAGACTGTCTGGAAGAAATGATTTGGTAAGGTCCTTGTGCTGCTTAAAGTAAAGCGTATGTTTATCCCCCTCAGTGGCCATGGGTTCAGAAATTTGCGTGCTCCCATAGCTGGCCTCGGGACCATTTTTTCAAAGTTCTAAAATCAGTTTCTTTTTCTTACAGACGTGGAGAGACTTGTCTCGTGCACTGGGCAATGTTTTTTATTTCCTTTCTTTCTTTTTTCTTTCTTTCCTTCTTTCTTTATTTTCCTAAACCCATCCTGTGATTTGCTATGATTTGTGGAAGAATGATAAAATTATGGCACATGTTACATTAACACATAAACATGTGGGCAAAAACATCTGAGATGAAGTGACTGCTTGACAGCTTGGGATGGTAGAATAGGGTCATGTAAACATACCAATGACTCTTGTTCCCTTCCCATAATCATTCACAGTTTTTTATAGCTCGCCCCAACTCAACGTCACTGACCCCAGTACAGTAAAGTGTTTTTCAAGGCAGGCGGGTATGAAGGGGTTAATGGAACACATATTGTTTGTATCAATACCCTCTCTCTTTTACACATACACACAAGAACGAATAAATGAATGAGTAGTAAATGTACACTTAACTTTAAACAGAAGAAATAACTGTATAGTCACTCAGTCCGAAATGTGTTGGGAAGTGTGAAATCGATCAAAGAATGTGGAACTGAATGCTAACTTACAAGAGCACGTGGGATGAAGGAGTAATTTTTTTCTGATTGACAAACATTTCCCTTCCATTTCATCCTCTAAAATTGTGAAACCCATACAGTTTTTTTTCTAAGCATACAGCCTAAAAACCTTTCCAATTCAATTCCTGTTCTTCTGTATTTTTCTGACTATTTTGAGGGTGGTAAATTACCTGTTCTTACTGAAACATTTCCCCCCGTTATCATCATCACACTATATCTACAGTTGTTTACGGTGTAGTGGAAGAAGCTTACTCGACGTACTCAAAGATGGACTTCTTTTCCCAATTTCCCAGCTGGCACCCAGGTTAGGTTAGGTTATGTTAGGTTAAAGTATTAGGTAGGTAAGCTAGGTTACATTAGGTTTAGTTGAACAATTAGGTAAGGACAGTCCCTTCCGCCATTATACACTGAGGAATCAAACTGTGGAACAGCTAAAAACAACAGGGAAACAGTTTTAACAAAAAACATTTACTTACCACCCCAAAAATAATCAGAAAAATATAACAGACAACCAGGAAGAACTGATTTGGTTAGGTGCTTCTGCTGCTTAAGTAAAATACTTGTTTAGCAAATGAGCAAACATCTCTGGTGATGGCTTCTCTTCCTTATCAGTCGCCTCACCAAACTCCACCCCACCACCCTCATGATCGAGTTGTGAGCAGGAGGCGTGGGTGGGGGGTACACTCACGTTGGTTTACCCGTGGCTTGCTTGCTAGCAACCAGATGCATGCATGAAGGACTGGAAGTAATGGTGACCTCTTGTATTAGAGAGTTGGACAGAAAAGGGATGAGAGTTTGCTGCCAGATGGATGCTATGCATCCACCGTAGTGATGAAGGGATGCAAGTAGACAGTTTAGAGGAGCAGTGACCAGTGAATTAACAAGAGAAAAGAGATAGCGATGCAACAGTGTTGCTAAGAGACAGAGGCTGAAGGGTGCCAGTAAATTGAGGAGAGTTAATGAGCCAAAAAGCCTTTGACTCCACCTTGTTGAGAAGAGCTGTAAGTGGGTAGCTTCCTTACACATGAGAGTTGTACTCTGTACAGTGGCAAATAAATCCATGTATGAAGTCAACAACTATGCAGGGGGAAAGAAGGCACTGAGTTGGCTTAGCACACCTAATCTCTTGGAAGCAGATTGTACAAGATAGGTAGTATGGTCTTTCCAAGATAAATCCCGAGAGAACGAAACCCCAAGTATGTTTAAACATGATGCAGGATTGAGTTGGATGTTGTTAAAAATTAGAGGATGTTCTTGGGGAAGATTTTGCTTGGTTGAAAAATGTAAGAACTGAATTTTTCGTGCATTAAAAACAAGAGTACTTTTACCCCTGTCAGAGATATGAGCCAAGTCAGACATTAGAAGTGCCACAGCCTCATCTCTTGTTCATTGAGAAGCAAATGGACAGGATGATGCCCTCTGCCTCCTCTGAAGGAGACCCTTTATTGAGGTTGGCGATGATACAGCTAACATTTCCTGTGGACTGGACACTAAATGCCAGATCCAGCTAATTACTGCTTACCAGTTGCTGGAAGCTGTAGGGATATTATGAAAATACATAGGTTGGTATTATAATAATAATAATATAGCTTGGTGACGTATGTCTTATAAGACAGATAATTGAAGTTTATTTTTCACAAAGCTCAGATTATTAGCTAAACATATTTTTTATTTATTTTATTTATTTATTTTTTTAAATCTTTTCAGTGTCATACATTATTTTTAAGCAATTGTCTGTTACGCTAATTTGTATAACATAGTGTATTTAGTTAGAAATCAATCCCTCAGACTTAACAACACTGAATGGTAGAAGAAAGAATTTCCTACCATATGTATTGGCAATAAATCTGTTTGTATGGTGCATCATTGCTCACAGTAAGAGCAATTGGTCAGTGCTTCTACTTGTGTATACTCTCTTTATTCCAGCTTTGTGCATCACTTCTATCTTTGTGCATCACCAGAACATGGGAATGTAACAACATATGAGTGGCTGTATGGGGAGGCTCCAGCCACTATTCAGGAACCACAGCTGGTGGTTGTATCACAAAAGGACACAGAACCCAGTAGTGCAGAGGAGGTAAGGGAAGGCTGTCAAAGGAAGAAATGTTCATGACTGAGGAGGGAAATGGGTAATATGCATTTCCAGTACCATCATCATCATCATTATCATCATCATCCAATATTCCATTTATATAGGGTGGAGAGATTCCAAACAAGTCTTGATTTCACTTGGAGCATAAGTCAGAGAAGCCTCAGGTGTCACAGAAAACATGAGAGTGCCTGCAGTTCATGTGTTGTGCAGTGTGTTAGCCACTACTCTGTGCCAGTAACAAAAGGAATTTCCAGTTAGTGAAGATATATGTAAAGCTTTATTTTACAGGCATACCCTGATAATTGATGAATAGAAAACTGACAAGTTGCTCTTTTGATGATACTGAATAGAGGACATACCCCTGTAAACTGTCATTTTGTGCTTCCTTGCTTTGCCCCTCTGACGATCAAACCATCGTCAGTTTGAAATGCGCGTGGTCCAGTTCATGTATTTTTCAACACTGCAGAAACAAACATTGTAATTTTCTTTATACACAGAATCACCATGCAAGGGACCTCCGAATATATGCATCATCACCCTTAATCTTCTGAGAAAACTGTGGTGGGCCCACACTTATGCAGAAATTTCATTCCACTTGCACCTCCACTGCTGGATTGAGAGAGAGAGAGAGGGAAAGATCAAAACTATGTAACCCTTCTGAGAGCTGCACAGAGTCCAGAATCGCCTGCCAGGGCTTGTGTAAACACTGTCTTGTCAAATGATAAGAGGGTGGGGATACAAATTTCTTGTGTACTTTCTCTTGTTTCTTTTATTGTTTTCTTTTATAACCTTTGTATTTGACTCAAAAATGAATAAGAGAGAACAATACAAGCAACTGGAGGTGGAAAAGGATTAGGAAAGGAGAAAAGAAAAGTGGGAGAAAAATAGAGAGGGAAAGAGAAGAGAGACAGATAAAGTTGTGGTTTGTCAATGTGAGGTTTTATAATGGAAAAATACATCCCTTTGTACACAGGACTGGCTGTGTACTGGTTTGCACAGTACCCTGAATTCAACAAATGACAGCGTAAACTGGTTGCTGTATGAACGCATAAGCATGGTACTTTAGACACTGTAGTTGATATTAATATTGTTATTTTTTGTCCTTTGTTAGTAGATTATTTTACATATTTTTGAGTTTTGAGTGGGGTCTGGAATGCATCTTCGTCATTTCTTATGAAACTTATGGGCAAAATTGCTTCGAAATCCAACAAACTTGATATCCGATGACTGTCATGGGTACACATACCCTTCAGATACCAGGGTATGCCTGTATTTTTTTTTCTTTTTTTATTTTCAGATGGGGATTTAACGAGGTTCTTGACAGGAGGGATTTTAATAATAATAATTTAAAAAAAAAAGTATTACAGTATCAGCAAGGCAACTTTTTCTTGTAATGAAATCAGTCACTTGATTGCATCTAGATTTGTTAGCAAGTATTAACATACTACCTACATACTTTTTATATCATTATCATCAGCATCAGCATCATGCAGATCTCATTTCCTACCTAAGTACAGTATGGAGTGAGTTAGGGTCCAAAGACCAAGGAAAAACATGATAGGAGAAACTAACCAAAAGTCCGCTTAGTTACCCATAAATGGGCCACACACTCATTCATTCATCATTCAAGCCTCCAGAATCCTGACTCCACTTCACAGACATGGACATCCACATTTATGCATTTCATATCACCTGTTCACTAGAGTTCATCCGACCAACTGTTTCTCTGGGAAAAACCAGCGATGCCAAACCCTTGTCATATACTAATCTGTACAAGTCTCTTCCAACCAGCTCAGTCCATTTTCAATTTCTAACCTCATCATGTTCCATACCTTGCTTTCTCACACTCACGTACGATATCTAGCCACACATATTACTTACAGGTTATAAAAGGTAGGTAAAAGGTGCAGAGTGTATGACTGGCAAACCCTCTCTTTGTACCGGCACTAAGATATGATGACCTGCTTGCCCATTGGCTACCTGTGTGGTCTTATACTTCCTACTGTACAGATGGCTGGAACATTGTGCCATGGCTTAATGTCCCTAAACAGCAGTAGTAGTTGCAACCTCAGGCTTCTCTGTAGTAAATTAAATGGTGTATTGACATTAAGTTCAACCCTTTCAGTCAAAGAAAAATCTTTTAAGTTGAATAAAATCATTTGGCTTCAGCTAAAATAAAGAGATGACTATATAAAAATAGTAAATAAGATTACATGTAGTTTGTCATATATTTAAGAGATTATACTCACTGAGTGTATTAATCAGGTTTACTAAGGACTGGAACATTCTGTAAAATGTGCTTTCATTGCCAATCATTACAGTTCCTGTTAATATTATAATTCAATGAAACAGTAGCATTCACATTACCAATATGCACTTAATTTCAGATTGATTTTGGAGGTGGAGCCATAGACTTTGGAGATACAGCAGTTGGAGGTGAAGGTAGTGGTCAGATAGACTTTGGTGACTTAACAGTTGGAGAGATTGACTGGGGTAATCTGGGGGAAAGTTCACCTGCCGAAATTGACTGGGGTATTGAAGAGGTAAGGAACCTGAAGTCTTAGACTGAAGCAACATCTGTAGGTGCTTTTTTATGGAGCAGTATCAAATATCAGTTTATCATAGGGTGACACCCTTGTAGCAGAGAGTTTGTGGTCCTGTGCTGTGCATTGGAAGAGAGTTGGGAGCAGCTCATCTGTATTGTTTGCAGCAAATGAGTTCACAAGAGGCAGAGTGGTGTCAGAGATAGGCTACTGGATGTGGTGGGTTTTGAGTGTACTGTGTGTAAGGGTGAGCAAGAAGAGAGGGCTAGACATATCAGGTAAGATTTAGCAGATGTGTTCTTGGATATGTAGAGGAATTCTGTTATTTGGGTGATAGGATCCATGCTGGGGAGGGGGTTGGGGGAGGGGAAAGGTACTGAACCTTGTGCCATTGCTAGAGTTAAGAGCAGATGGAAAATGTTTAGGAAACTGTTACATTCCTTGACACTGAGGGGACTTTCCTTGTACACAAAGGGAAAACTGTATGCTGCTTGTGTGCAAAGTGTAATGTTTTATATTAGTGAAACCATGGCAGCAAATTGGGGGGATGTGCATTAGTTTGAACATATGAAGAAGATGAGGGTGACCAGATGGATGTGTAGTGTTTCCCTGTATGACAAAACTGTAAATGGTAGTATCAGAAAAGGCAAACCACACTCACCAGCCCCACACCACAAACTGCCCAGGCCCTTGGCTCCACACCGCAGAACTCTTCCGGTGACGTCACCACTCGTGACGCAAAAGGTGTGTGCGCACACAGACACACTAACAGCAATATGCACTAACACTCTCGTCCTCTCTTCTTAATTTGACAAAAGATTCCAAGGATGAAGCTGAATGGTCTATTAGCGTCTTATACACACTGTATCCAATACATAGACTTTTTTGTGAGTACCATCAACATCCGATACGCACTATGCATCCAGTACATACACTTTTGTTTAATTACTATCAAGACCTAGTCTGTGGCCACATAAAGATATGTGATGTCTCTTGAAGTATTATAAACTTTCTTGTCTCGGCTGACTGCTGCACGCAGCCGCTCGGTCAAGGCACCTTTCTTGGTGAGCCAATCAGCCAGTTGTTGTGATGTATCCACCCAAGATACTTCATTAGTCTCCCCTCGCTCCAACATGTCTTGTAATACAGCAATATCAATGCGCAATCTCCTGTCTTCTAGCTCCTGCGGGAGTAAAGGGCGTCCACCAGACTCTTGTTGTCGACGAAACACTTTATTTTGATCTTTCCACATCCAGAAACCTCACACAATTTGTTGGCGAGATATACAGCAGTCTCAGCACATTCAAGCAGCGCCAACACCTCAGCAGATAAGGTAGATTTGACGACCCTCCTGATCTTTCTTGTCTGCCAGAATGTAGGACATCTTGCCTCACTAGCATCTCGTAGGAAGATCACAAAACTTCCCTAAGACCCATTGCCTACAAGGTTGGCAAATGAGGCATCCGAAAAGCACTCTATATAACAGTCCTCGATCGGCCCCATTCTTGGAATGTATAGCTTCATGTTGTCAGTCTTCACCCTTGAGATCACCTTATTGAATCTAAGCAAATCCACTACGGTAGCTCGGTTGCTAGTCACACTCAACTCACACACATCAAAGGCAATATCTGGCCGAGTGTGTGTGGCAATCCAGTTGAGTTGCCCAATTAATGCTCAGTACTCCGTTTTCTCAGACTCGAACAGCTCTCCTGATTTTACTGCTGCATGATGTCTACTCAGCGTGACTGGTTTCAAAGATGAAGCATACTGGAACTGGTCGAGCGTTATGCTGCCATCAATGTTGGAGATGACATTGAGACCAACGTATTTGAAGGCTTTTGATTCTGAACTGCCGATGAGGAATATTTGACTCAGTCAGTTTATCACTTGCTGTTCAAACTCATGTGTACCAGGCCAAAGGAAGTCGTCGACATAGATGCATACAATGCCTTCGACTTTGCCACTATTGCTCCAAGAGAACAGTGCTGAATCCAGTGATGACACTTTAGCTCTGAGACTCAACAATTGATGTTTTACGCGCGGATACCAATGCCTAGGAGCATCACAAAGGCCGTAAACAGTTTTCTTTAGTCTCCATAACTTACCATTTGCATATTCAGGCAGAGGACGTAAATGAACAACTCTCTCAATGTCGTTACCTTGCAAGTAGGCAGCTTTCACGTCCATAGTGTGGCAATCCCACTGGTTGGTGGAGGCCAAAGAAAGTGCCAAACGCACTGCTTCTTTTGAATAAGTAGGCGAGTCTTTTCGGAGATCTACTGTGTCTTCCTCAGATTCTCTGGCGACTAAGCGGGCTTTAACAATAGGTTTTCCATTTTCTAGTTTTTCCATCACAACCCATCGAACCGTTATGGCACCTTGCCCAACATCATCTACTTCCTTACACACATCATTATTCTGCCAGTTTGTAATTTTCCTTAGCGCATAATACGGCCTCAGAGTTGAAAAGAATAAGTATTTCTGCATCATCATCAACCACTTCCCATTCGCTAAAATCCTTCTGCAAATCTATGCAATCAGTGCTGTTGTCAGAGTCCCTCTTCAAATTGTAGCAGTGTTTGTACTTTCCAGTGGCTTTACCTGCCCAACTTATAATCCTTCCAGACACCAACTCTCCACTTTCTGAATGTATTCCCTTTATACGTTGACCAACAGAAACTTTGGGAGGCTGATTAACCGGAATAGAAACTGTGGGAGGCTCATCAATCGGAACCATACCATTTTCCGACTCGTCATCTGGTGGATAGTCATTCAGCACTTGCAAAGAATCGTCATTAGGCTTCTCCTGGACAACATTGTTCTTCTCATCACTGCTGACACCACCTTCAACTGTAGTATCTTGCTCTGGCGCACGTGCTAGACGACACATGTGCACTCGCACGTAGACACCGCCATGTCTCACCAGAATTTGTTTCCCATTTCTGCCTATTACAATTCTGGGACCGTGCCACTCATGACTGTCATTTCTTTTGTAGAAGACTTCATCTCCATTTCGGATGTCATTTAAGTCACTCAAACGTACGTTGTGCCGTAGACCCCTAGCCAAACATTCATCTGATTCAGTCTTTATAAACTCTTGTCTTGCTAAATGAAGAGCATTCAAGTTGTCTCTCACAATTTTCGATGGTGATGAAGGTTCCAAGGCTGGAGGATCATTTGCGTACACATTAGGCAGGCCAGGGTTTTGACCAAAAACAAGTTGGTTAGGAGAAAAGCCTGCATAGATGGTGAGAGCATTTTTTGCCGATACTGCCCATGCCAAGGCCACATCCAGTTCACACTGGCTATCAGCCATTATCTTCATAACAATGTCACCAATGACTGCATTTTGATGCTCATAGACTCCGTTGCTTCATGGACTTTCTGCAGACGTTGTCATGATCTTGATATTGAAGGCCTCTCCCAATGCTCGCATTTCTGCATTGTTGAATTCACAGCCATTGTCTGTAAGAATTTTTCCAGGTGCGCCAAACACAACAATCCAGCTCCGAAATATTCCTTTGATAATGGTGGGTGCACACTTATCCGTGATTACTATCGCATTACAATACCTGGTCGCCAAATCAACAAGGACTAAGAAATAATGCCTTCCCCAAGCTTTCAAATCCATAGCTATGGCTTCATTAAACTTAGACGCCATGGGCAAACTGACTATGGGTCAGGGCTTGGCTTTCTTAAATCTGCAACAGACTGTACAAGCATCAGATACAGCCTTGATAGCCCGCTCCAGTTCTGAACTTTTAATCCCCGCATCTGTGATCAGTTTAATTAATTTCGCCGATGTTGGGTGTCCAAATTGCCTGTGAAGCTTCAAAGCTGTTTTTTTCTACATCACCTCCAAGAGATGCCAGCATGATTGTTTCACAAAATTCATGACCTAGTCATAAAGAAATTGGAAGCAAGTAATGGCCTGAAGATGAGGACTTCAATTTAATGATAGTTCCACAAATTTTGACCAGGTCACTTCCAAAGTTAATCAACATTTTTGCTTTTTTCATTGAACATTTACTCAACAGCAAGGGAATACTGCAGTTCACAACATCATTCATGATGGTTGCACGCATATTTCCAATGTAGCAGGGCAGAGTAACACGTTTGAGGGAAGAAACTGTGACACCATCAGCAAAAGTAAACGTTGAGGATGACGCTTCTTCTCTTATAGCTTCACGTTCGTAATCAGTGAGCTCACTTAGATAGCAATTGATCCATTCAACTCCACATACAGTTGTAGAACACCCTGTGTCTAGAACAGCACATCCCTTAGATTCTTCTACTAGAGTCTGTAACTTACCTCTACTAGCAGCAGCATCCGCATAGCCCATAAATAACGACAGGTGCACTGTTTCAGAATTTTCTTCTCGACTGCTGTCGTTTTCGAATACATCCGGACAGTCACGCGCCCAATGAAATCTAGAATCACATACGAAACACCTCGATACCTTTCCATCAGACCCAAGTGGGTTCTGCCTCCTGCCGGTGGATAAGCGTTGGGGAATTCTAGCAGATACGGTTGAATATCAGCCACCACCACGACTTCGATCATGTACTGCACCATCCTACAACATTCTCCGTCCTTGTCGAGTACCTCTAACATAAAACGTTTCCTCACCCCCAACTTCGTCACTCCAAAATACTGGTTTGCCCTTCACCTCCCTGGCAGATGCCGATGCATCGTTCTGCCCGCCAATTTCACCAACAAAAATACGATTCAGGGCAGATTTCGTGTTTTCGTATGTCACCTCAGTTTTTGCGGACATCACTAGCTGTTGCTCGCTGTATGAAAGTTTGCATGCAGCTAAGAGCATAAAAGCCATCACAGAATTTGGCAGTGCCATGTCCTGCTTTGTAAATTTGAAATAAACATGCTCAAATTCTGTCACGAACTTACGAATGTTCATATCACCGACTCTTCTGAAGTTGTACAATTCATGAAAAGCTGCAAACTGCCGACGTCCTTTGTCCATGAGAAATAAACTGTCTGTTTTTTTCAGCAAGGTCTGAACACCATTCTTTTGTTTCAAATCAGCCGCATCAATTTCCGAAGACGCCACCCTCGCTCTTCCAGACAATGACAGGTGAATAGCTAAGGCTTGCTTCTTTTTTGGTAAGTCCATCAGTTCGCACCAAATGTCGATGTCCTTCTTCCAACTCTCATAAGCAGAATCATTTTCAAGTTTTGGAGGCCGCTTAGTCGAACATGACGCCATTATTTTCGTAACTACGCTCTGCTACCAGTATCAGAAAAGGCAAACCACACTCTCTGGCCTCACACCGCGAACTGCCCGGGCCCCTGGCTCCACACGGCAGGACCCTTCCGCTGACGTCACCACTCGTGACGCAAAAGGTGTGTGCGCGCACAGACACACTAAGAGCAGTATGCACTATCAGGCAGAATTGCAAAT
The DNA here is from genome assembly GCA_018397915.1 of Birgus latro. Lineage (NCBI taxonomy): Eukaryota > Metazoa > Arthropoda > Malacostraca > Decapoda > Coenobitidae > Birgus > Birgus latro. The sequence continues at coordinate 24,961 of JAGKTI010004251.1, forward strand.
AAGCATCTGAGAGACTGACTGGGATTTGTAGGCATTAGTGATGTGATGTGTAGGTGGGGTGTGAGGTGGTTTGGACATGTGGAGAGAATGGAGGATGAAAATTGAGTGAACAGATCTGTTAGTGTGAAAGTAGAGGGTAGAGCATAAAGAGGTAGACCTAGAAGACTGGAGATGAGGGTCCACAATATGACTTGGGTAAAGGGACTGAACAGAGATCATGCTGCTACCATGAGGTGAATGACACTGACACATGTAAGCTTGTACCAAGCCTTTTGGGTAAACTTAATTAAATTAGTTATACTCTGGTGCATTTTGAATATCTTATCATAGCACGGTACATTTCTTGTTACTAAGCAGTTATTTATAAAGTTCTGATAATACCTTTCTAGAATCTAACCACTCACGAGGGTTTTGTAAATTTCTGACTACCATTTAACATCCAATGACTCACTCATTTGCAGTCATTTTACATTTATTTGCAATCATTATCATTCACTGTAATGTGCATACCAGTGCTTCTTTTTTCCCCTTTTATACCCCTCCACTCTTGCCCATATTCCCATCACATTTTTTCCTCACTGATACATCATCAAGTGTGTGGTACTTTGTAGTCTTTAATTATGTAATAGTTATTTTAACTACTGTACATTGCTGTAAACTTTTGATGCACAAGAGGTCAACTGAGTTTATGTGTTTTATATGTCTTTTGTATGGTACAGATGAACAGATAACTGCTGTAATTATACCAGCATGTGTTGTTGATATTTGACTACAGTAGGCAACCTAATAATCTTTGGTTGGTGTGACAGGGTGAAGAGGTCACAACAGCAGAAATCACACTGGAAGAATCTGGTGTGGCAGGAGGTGTGGCCAAGGGCACCGAGGCTTTTTCAGTTCTCCACAACCAGACCACACGCAACCAGTTCATTGATGAACTTTATGAGGTAAGGGGAGTTTAGCATAAAATTAGACATTCATGTTTGAAGTGAAGAATGAAGTAAGGTTGAACAGTACTTTTTTCCCTTAGTGTCTGGTGAGTAGATAACTTGATTAACAGTAATAATCCATAGTTGAAGTGAAGGAGTGTGGCAGGTATTGTACTAGTCAGAGAGTAAAGAACAGTGAGCATATCATTGTGTAGCAGTAAGTTAAAAAGTCAGTTGTATTGTACAAGGAATAAGAAAGTAGGGAAAGATTGTTCGCAGTAAAGAATCACAGTTTGTGGTACTGCATATAATCACACCATCCATCCATCCATCATCTAATCCCGTGTTGCCCCATGAGAAGCGTAGGAGCCAAGGGCTAGACAAGTTGGTCCTGACATTTAAGATGAGAGTGACCAGCCACACTCATCCGTGAGTGGCATTATGTGAGCAATAAACCCCAACCACCCAGTAGATATAAACCTGCACCAGCTCAGTCCGATTGGAGTGCCTCAATTACCCACTAAACGCACACAGTCATTTAAAAATAAGAACTTTTATATCTCACCTTATCCTTCCAGAACCTGCTATAACTCTGAAAGAAAATGAGTGAAAACTAGAGATAGTGCTAATAGTGACTTGGAAACAAATAGACTTAGAAAATTTGTGCCACCATCTACTACTCTGGGCAGTAACCATAATACCAATAGACAGACAGCTGGTGGACTAGTGGATTAAAGCACTCCAGCCAGATATTGTCCATAGGAGTTTACACCTGAGGGATGATTGAGGTTTATTCCTCACCTAATACCAGTCAAGGGAGAGCGTCTTGTCTCTCGCCTTAAATATCGGGACAGAATAACATATCCCCAGGCCCCTAAGCTTCTTACAGTGCTATAAAGGATTAAATGAGAATGACTATGATGTTGTATCTTATACTGGCTCTAGCATTTTAGGGAAAAACAACTGAGTTAAGTGGAATTTCTTAATATCAGATGCTGAATTAATGAGGTTCCGTTTGACAATGTCCCTTTCAAAAAATGTGTGTCACCATTGCTTGTGACTTTCATGCATGCCATGATCTTAGAATTACTGCCATTATTCCCAGTAAATGCTCTGTGGGGTCATGGCAGACTAAAAGATTTGTGAATGTTTGTCAGTGGCATTGTTTGAAAACAAAAGTACACTTATGAGTAGAATGATGCTTGTTGAGAGAGAAGTTAACTCACAGTGTAACTGTGATTCATTGGTAAATGGAGAGAGACCTGGATTAGTTGATCAGTTCAGGTACCCCAATAATGTGATAAAAAAGAAGCACTTATTTAATGAAAGTGGAGAAAAAAGTGGCTTCAGGTACAAAAATGGCCAATGTTATGAGAGTCATGATAGGGTACAGAACAGAGGATTGGTTACAGAAGTTGAGAGTTGCATGAAAGTGTAACTATGACTCTGCAGGAATATAACAGAAGTACACTTATGAGTAGAATGATGCTTGTTGAGAGAAGTTAACTCAGTGTAACTGTGACTCATTTGTAAATGGAGAGAGACCTGAATTAGTTGATCAGTTCAGGTACTCCAATAATGTGATAAAAAAGAAGCACTTATGTAAAGTGGAGAAAAAAGTGGCTTAAGGTATAAAAATGGCCAATGTTGTGAGAGTCATGATAGGGTACAGAACAGAGGATTGGTTACAGAAGTTGAGAGTTGCATGAAAGTGTAACTATGACTCTGCAGGAGTGTATTTTTGGTGAGTAGGGCATGCAAGAAAACAGTCATATATTTTAAAGATGGGGAGTGAGAAATTCTTTTTATCAGAGAGCAGAAGAGTGCCTAGATGATATGGATATAAAGAAATGGTGGATATGGATAGGGTGGTGAAAATGTTTACAGGAGACCCTCCTCTTGCAGAGATAGAATGTTAATGTAGGGTACTTCTTAAGCAGAGCCCTTGTACACAGAGATCCATTTTTCAGTATAGAAATCTAATGTGCTAACCAATCCTCTAGTGGCCCTGACCCCACCTTGCCTGCTAATGACTCTCTGTGACCCCAGACATGCTTGCTAAGGGCATACCTTACAGTATATCAGTAAAGCAGACATGAGAAAGTGACATTAAAGAGGTTTAAGGGAGTACAGTGTGAATTAAAAATTCACCTTAATAGACAGTGATGTGTTATCAGTTTCCCTTCTCTCTTTCTGTGTATTCTTTTACTTTTCCTGCAGCTTTCTTTTCTCCTTACTCCTGTTACTACTATCCCTCTCTTTTCTTCCAGTTCATGTCCCATCCAAAGGTTATAAGAGAGGGCAATTAGAGAAAATTTGATTCCTTCCATAAAATCGGAATAAGGAATTAGTATACCTCACTGCTTCCTCACTCACGTTTCCAAAAGAGGAGAATGAGGAATTAGCATCCGTCATTGCCTATCAGTTTGGCCACTTACATGTTTACATAAGCACACACACACACTTAGCAGTTACTCATATTTGATTAACGTGAGGGCAGGTCTCTCTCCCTCTCTCTTGGTTATGACGCATTTCATTCTTTCTCTCTCTCTAACCCACACAAGCAGCATGCTTTAAAATGTTCTTGGTAGTGTAGTGAATTTTCCAACTGCAAAATAGAATCCATGCGAGTGGATCCCACACAGGAGGGTCTGTGTGTGTAAGTAATAATTTCCATGCTGGGAGGAGGCATCCAAGTTCATGAAGAAGACTTTGTGAGAATGTGTGATATGGAAACTGAGGAAATTAAAGAACTGAAAAAGGATAGAAGTGGATGGTTGAAATACATTATTTACTATATCAGAGGCACATTGAGTAAGTTGCACCCCTTTTGTATACAGTGATCCCTTGGTTATAGTGGTTTTTGTTGTGTTTGCGAGATGAAAATCTGTACTCCTGCTGTTATAGTGCAGTCTTTGGTTCAAAAACATCATAATCACGCGCCAGAGGTGGGTCGAGTGCAAGACTCACAGACATTGGCCCGGTGCTTCGCCCCATGACATCCTCACACAAGAGAGCTGTTTTTATTGAGTAGGGCCTTTTAGCTGTGAAATCTCACAATGGGGGTAAGAGGTAAATGTTGCCCACACCCCGAAGTCCTGAACAGCAATAATTGAGGTCAAAAGCATGCTAATTTTTAAAAATATTCAAATTGTAATGCTCATTTTTGTGCTTCATAAACTCTTAAAATATTAATATCATCGCAGCAGAAATCCTCAGTTTCAAAAGCCCAGTAGCAGTATACAACTGATGCTAGTTTTACCACCACCTGTTACATTTAGGCCTGCCACTTATGGTCACAGACTTCCTCACATTAGTTTAAGGAGCAGAAATATCGTACAGATTCACTTCCTGTTCTCCATGGGTGTTTTCTATATTATTTTAATATTTTTTACAGTACAGTATGCGTAATTGTAACAGTCCATAATATGAGATCAGTTGCAAGACCAGATCTTCCCCTCAAAGGGGGAGTGGTAGCCAGAAACCCATTTGCTGTTGTAGTGTGATTGTGGAAAGGATGCGTATAATTTGAATAATACCTATGAAAGTTAAATGCTGGGATGTTTGTGTCAAAATCTGTGTATGTTATCAGTATGAACTGACCAAGTGTGAACATATGCAAGTACAGTATATGAAAAAACATCTTCCTGCACCTTCTTTAAATATCCACCATAGTTTAGATTTTGTACCCAAGACAAGTAGTTAACACAGACAACAAGACAAACATGCTATGATCACACCACCTTGGCTCTAAGTTTATGTAAAGAATTTTCAGATATTCAGAGCCATCTTCAGTACGAACATATCTGCTAGAATGTACTGTTTGCCAAATCTCTCGTAACTGAAATTCCTCTTGGCAGCTAGAGGGATTCCTTAGTCAGCGAGCTTGTGAGCTAGAGGAGGAGGGATCAGCATTCTCCTTTAACAAGTTCACCAATGCACCAGCATCAGTCCAGGACCATAATTTAGAACAGGTGCGAGAGATGCTGGAGAAGGTAAAGAAGGTGTTGGGTCAACTTTCCACCACCAAGATGCAACATCTCTTCCTCATCAGCTCCTCACCAAGGTACAGATGAGTGAAACCCAGTCAGTAGTATTGCCAAACTGTTTCTGACTAATAGAAGAAATTGTGCATAGTTTTATTCATCAGTTCTAATTAAAGCACTGAGTGTTATGACTGAGAATAGCTGCTTATTTTGTGTGTGTGTGTGTGTGTGTGTGTGTGTGTGTGTGTGTGTGTGTGTGTGTGTGTGTGTGTGTGTGTGTGTGTGTGTGTGAGAGAGAGTGAGAGAACTGGCAAGTCATCTTGCTTGACAGATGGGTTGGACAGGGTGAGTGGGTGGTTGGGTTAGTGGGTGGGCAGGGTGAATGGTTGGTTGAATGGGTGGGCAGGGTGGCTGGGTGGATGCATGGCAGAGTGGATGAGGTGAGTGGATAGGTAGGTAGGTAGGGTGGGCAACGTTGCTTTAGTAGATTTGCAGTGAGGGTGGGGCCAGTGGTGGCTTGTTAGGTTGGATTGGTAGGACAGCTTGGTTGGATGGGCTGGGCTGGGTTGGTTATAATGCTGTAGCCAATATGATTTGCCGAACCGATATACAGTATGACCTCACTACAGCGGACTTCAGTACACCGGAAGTCGCTTTTTTCGGAGTCAGGGAGCCGACCGAAATTATTTCTTATATATCAGAAAAACTCCGAAAAAGCTAGAAGCGGTCTGGACTGCCTAACCTCATGGCGGGGTGGCCATATTGTCGGCGCAGTTTGTGTGTTTGTGCGTTGGTTGGCGGTGGGTTGGCAGCGTAGCTTTTGTTCTAACTGTACATACAGTACAGTATTTGAAGTGTTTATAATTAAGTTATACCCATAATGTTCTTTCTAAATGCTAAAAAATTATAAAAGGGGTCAGCATTACTATTAAGACATCAAGCTTTAATCACACAGCAAGCGGTGTGTGTGCTCATGCTTCGGTTCGTGGTGAGCTGGCAATGTAACTATTTTTCATCCACATCATTTCCCCCCAACGTCATTTTCCCTAAGTCCCTGATATACTGCTTGACGGTGACGAGTGATAAGTGAAATATACAGACAGAGTGATCATATTTGTTTGTAAGATTGTAAAAATTAAGGTGTACAAAGTGTACAGTACAGTATTTGAAAAATTCTTAAAATTAAGTACACCACACAGCACACACGTTACATACAGTACAGTATTTGAAGTGTTTATAATTAAGTTATCCATAATGTTTTCTCTAAATGCTAAAAAATTAGAAAAGGGGCCTGCATTAAGACATCAAGCATTAATCACACGGCGAGCGGTGTGTGTGTTTGTGCTTCGGTTCGTGGTGAGCTGGCGACGTAACTATTTTTCCTCCACATCATTTCGCCCCAACGTCATTTTCCCTAAGTCCCAGATATACTGCTCGACGGTGACGAGTGATAAGCGAATTATACAGACGGAGTGATCATATTTGTTTGTAACCCTGGGGGTAGGGGGTTTCAAGAATTCTCCCCCAGTATCCCTGCTTGTTGTAAGAGGCGACTAAAAGGGTTGGTGGTGGGTTAGTGCCCCACCCCGTAAAAACAACTAACTTGTAGGAGGAGGCTGTAGCACGGGCCGAACAGGGTAGTACTCCCGAGGGGAATGGAATGCTGGTGATAGGGGGAGCTGGAGCTCCTTTCACTAGCTACCTAATCATCCTCCTTTGCTGACCTTTTCAGTGTGACAGTAACATGGAGAGTAGACCAGCATACTCTCCCAAACATTTCCTCTAACTATCCTATGCACTACACCACATGCGCTTTACATATCACACAACGTACCCCACTACGTTACAGGGGTTGACGCCAGCAAGGGCATGCGGCCAGAAAACTTTGCCCCCGCTACCTAGTGGCGGACTTTGGGGGGAGGCTTGACTGGGGTTCCGCCGGCATAGATCATGGGTCCGGGGCGAGATGGGGCTCGAACCTGTGCTAGAGGGTACAGGGCATTGCGGTTCCCAGGCTGCCGCTTCCGCTCATTAGAGAGGGGCCCGAACCTGGGAGTAGCGCCCCAGGAGGCTGCCCTATCAGTGGGTGTATAATGGCGGGGCAGTTGCAGTGCCAAG